>JBBBDQ010000370.1:750000-762500 GCA_037127315.1 Ascarosepion bandense
CGTAAGTGAATGCAATGAATTCAACGGTAATTCGAACTCGGTTCTTTGATGTCTCGTTCCGAGCCGATATATATATAAATCCAGGTAAAGAGGATGACAAGATTCTCGAAACAGAAATTTCCGTGTCGCAATGTACTTTTAATTCATAATTACATGATTATATATATATATACGTGAATTAATAAATATACATATGAGGGTAAATGCATGTATGTTTAATATAAGTTTAACAGATTTTAATTTAAGTCTACTCAATGTTCATTGATGTTAAACTTTTATAAATTTAGGTTACTGCTCTTTTAATAACACGAGTAAAACTAAGATTATATGGAGATAAAAAATTAAATTTAAATTTTAAAAGTAAAATTTTAAAATATTAAAATGCAGGGAGATTAAATCAATAGGTGCGTAATTCATCAAATGTCCATACAAGTAAATTTTTGGTTGGCCGAAAACACTTCCCAATGCTTGTATATGTGTATGTATTTTATTTTGTCCTCATGCAAGCGTATTCATTATATGTCGGTTATGTTCCATACGTGATACACACTTGGGAGATTATGTCTCGAAAAAAACATGACTGACAGAGCAGAAAGTTGCCATTACTTTCTGCGGTAGACTGATTGCCAACCAAGGCTATAAAACGCAATATGTCCTGCTATTTAACCCATAGTTAGAGTGAGAATAAGACGGATTAATGTCTTTCCCAAGAGTATTTGCGCGGAAGTGAATGCAATGAATTCACCTGGAATTTGAACTCAGCTCTCCGATTTCTTGTTCTGAGCCCTTATCTACTGCACCACAACGCATATCATTACATATATTTCGTATAAAAGAAATTCATGTCTACTTGCATTAATATATTAGCTGGTATTCTTATATTTGGTCATGTACGCCACCTTCTGTGAAGTGAGAAATTTTCTGAGTGCGTGATTTTACCTTTTCATGGTGTCGTGGTATCGCTTGTCTGCCAAAGGAATCTGTTAGCTAAAATCCCGGCATTCCGCCAAACCAGAGAATTTGCAAGTTCCGAAAACCGATAAGTCACGAAACTATACAATATACTTGCCTGTTTTTCTCTCCTAAAAATAATAAATTGCCACTCACTGACAAACTTCCTAAGCAATCTATTTTGCTTCTACAACGATTCGTCCGGTCTACCCCTTATACACGAGTCTTATCACCCACTTCAGCAACCCGTTCTCTTTCATTCTCCTGCCCTGCCAGACGCTGTAAATGTCAAGGAAATCTCCTCTAGTCTCCTTGCTGATGTCCTGCCTGAACGGGTAGCAGTGGGTAGTCGACAGAGAAATGGCTGTCGGACGCGGTTCTTTCGTAAAAGGCTCGAAATTTAAAACCCATAAAATTTTGGCTTTTGGAGTAAGAGTTTGACATTATCTACCCGCACTTATAAACACCCGCGTGCACACACACACACACACACACGCGCGCGGATGACTATATATATATATATATATATATATATATGTGTGTGTGTTTTTAATTTATATGCTTAAAATGGATACTCATATTTGAGTAGATGGTCTGTTTTTATTATTAAACACTATATTTATTCATTTACATCTAAATATTCGAGAATCGGAGGGACTGTGTGTTCAAAAACACTAATCGGGCTTTGTTTGATCTGGTCGAGTGGTCAAAGGCACATCAGATGAAATGACAATTTTCCTTAGGAAACGCAGGTTTAAATACTGTCGAGGGATGTGTACTTTTCAAACAAAATTCCTCAAATATTCAGGCCGATAGATGTAAATAGATAAATATTCTGTTTAATAATAGAAAAAGAGCATTTACTTAAATATCCATTAAGAATAACGTTGTATTTTACAGTAAAAATATACCCATTTAAAATATTTCGAGAGCGGTATTTGGTAAGCACTGAGGTCACCCTTAGTGTTTACGTATAAACAGACACTCTTCTGTGGGTTTACTCAGTCGACAATGAAACGCTATGTATTCTCAAATGCAGTTCATAAAAATAAGGAAATGTCAGTGCGGCAATTATGAGATTTGAAGATTAAAGGTTCTGTTCGGGAAACATGGATTATCGTGTTCTTCACAACTCGTCCTAGATGTTTTAAGAAGAAAAAAAAACCTTATTCATTACGTCTGAATGAACAAAATATCGATTGCTCTTCGCAGGTTACTTTCTGATGATATTAAATGCCTGTATCATTTGCGGACAGATGTTTCTGAAGTATAATTATCTGAATAAACATTAAACATACCATATTAGAGAATCAAGGAAACTAGGCGGACCAGCATGTTATTCTGAGGTTTTCCACGACCCCCGAATGAAGGCGTATATCAATTAACACCTGCATTTGGATTTGCAAGGGTGCGAAAAAATCGTGGAACTTTTCTGTTAATTCACTTCAGATAATGTAAAGTAACTTATCAAAAATATTAATTTACCCCAAAAAATTATATATTTTAAATTAAAATTTGATTTTTTTATGACATTTTGGCACTCTTTTGAGATTATAAATTTTAAATTTAAATTTAATTTTTTATTTAATTTTTTCTGTATTCTTTCGTTTTCTTTTTGCTTGTGATAAGGAATGTAAAAATGTTCCATAATGACAAAATATTCGAGTGCTTCAACCAATTTACTGGCCATTCTCAACAGTGGAAATAGAATTTTTTTTTAAAATAGAAAGACGCTCTACCCATTTCTAGTAGCGCGCGTCATATAATAGCTTTTTAAGAATGCTTCTTTTCAAAAACGCAAAATAAATTACGTTACAGTCAAAACAAGAGGAAAAAATAACAACATAAAAAACAGAACACCCTTAAGAATGGTCAATATATATATAGTTAATATGCAAATGTTTGTCACTTAACTGAGCAGAGTCATGCCAAATTCAAAGTTTCGTGAAGTTACCAACATGATTTCCTCACTCGTCAGGGCTGAACTTCAATCTGCAGATTAAATGATAAATTTCTCCACATTAATCCTATAAACGCTCTATCTTTATCTCGATATCGAGCACTTTACGACAAAAAAAAAAGAAAAACTGCTTGCCAAAATATTTTTTATCAGCAAACCAAAAACAACTATTCTGCTAGTAAGCTTATCAAAACTCAATATTATATATATGCGTGTGCGTGTGTCTGTCAGTATCTGTTGTATACATATATACAGCCGTTTATACAGATAATGCTTATATGTTCATATACTCCCTTGCGTGAGGAATATAAAAAAGAAGAAAAAACAGTCGCTGAAAATTTATTTCTAAACCGGTATATAAAGAAGTAAAGATAAAAAAAGCAGACCTTTGCTGATTCTCTTATTTATTGGTGCGTAATGCCGAATTTCCAACAAGAGACGTGTAGTTTCACGCGAGCAAATCACAAAAATCATTCCGTTGAAATGTGGGGAGAATCTATTTGCTCGTTTCATAGAAATGACGAGGCGGGATTTATGGTAAAATGATGTTCTGCCTTGGGTAAAAACAGATCCCCAATTTAGAATAAATTTCGGCTGATTTCTTATCCTAGAGCATTTCATGTTTAGATGGGGGTACTGTCTTCTCCTTCATGATATAAAATCATAAAATACACATTCTTTCTTCATTTACGTGCCGTCTCCCTTTAGAACGTAGGAGATCATAGCCCTCTACATCTTCTTATCCCTTGTAGCTCTTAATAACTTTTGTCTTGGTATTTTTCCAAAACTCTCCTCTTCTGCCCATCAAGTATGCCACGCATTGTTTTCCTTATCTGTCTTTCCCTCTAGTCGTCTTGGGCGCATTCTCCAAGCTCTCCTTCCTCATTACGTATCCCAGAAACTTCAGCTGTCTCTTCTTGATGTTAAAAATAAGTTTCCTTTTCGTTCCAATTTTCTTCAAAACCTTCTAGATTGAATTGTTAATGGCTGAGATAGTCGCACATTTTCTAAATATCTGTCCAATATTGAAGTCTTTCTAGAATGGGGCAATGCGAATGCAGATCTGTGAAGTGTAACCGTCGCTGAAGAGCCCGATATTTACTAGGCTTAGATTCTTCGCTACGCAGTAGCAGTATGGTATTAGTAGTAGTAGTAAAATTATGATCATCATTTTAATATTGTGTGAAATGTAAAAACTGACATTTATCACATATATACATGTATTTAATCATAATTTCTGCGAATTTGTTAACACGTAATCACATTTTCAAGTTACTGCTGGTCTACGAGGCTACACGGTAAATATCTCCTCCCTTCTTGAGTCAGAAATTCTTTTCTAAGACAGCATGTGTTCGTTTCTCTATTCGTTTAGTTTGATCTAAATTGTTGTTTCTGTTTGTATTTCTTGTTTGTAGACTTCTTAGAAATTTATTCTGTATGTACATTTTCCATTTTGACAGATAATAATGGTCGGACATCATAAAAAATGTGCATTTTCGAAAACTTGTTTCGAAAATTATCATCTGAAATAATATTTTTAAAATTGTTTTTTCCTCTCCTTCAAACTGAAGTCAAAAAGTTTTATGTTTAGGAAAGTATTAAGTTCTTAAATATATTTAGGAATGGTCAAGGTTAATCCATTAATTGCTTAAAAGAAAGATGATGTTAAGAATTAGGATTAAATATTGAATTACACTGGAAAAATATAATTAAATATATAACTTTATAAAAATATAAATAATGCGAGTTAGTGAATTACAATTAATAATATATATATATATATATATATATATATATAAAGCCTGTTTCACTGTTCACTGTACCACAGCTCATCAGTGTCGATAGACATCCGATTGGTTCCAGCCGGGATTCAAACTCAGGTTGAAAGAGGAGGATATATATATATATATATATATATATATATAGATAGATAGATAGATAGATAGATAGATAGATAGATAGATAGATAGATATCGAAATTGTTTGACAAAAGTCATTTTTTTCACTTTGTCATAAAATTTTCCCAATACTGTTCTGATATATGCAAATATATATCGTTATGTATATGAATATATGTATATACATATATATGAAGGACATACAACCAATTATAGAGTTATGAAATTGCATATAATAAAAGATAGACTTGTAGGGAGCTCGATAATGTTAATTAAATTGGCCTTGTGCCAAACATAACTGAATTCTCACAATTAAAACTTTTCAAAAGTTTCAAAAAATAAAAATGTTTTGTTTGTATAAATAAATAAAAGATTATTTATCAGGTAGCATAACATCAAATTGTATGTATGAAATTATAAAGCTGTGAAAATAATTTAAGTGAAATTGTGATTTGTACAGAAAAAGATAAATTTGTGTCTGCGTTATGTGTATCAAAAACGTAGTAATAATGTTTTGTTCCTCTCTTTCTGTTTTTTCTACGGCGAGTAGGCGAAGAGAAAGGAGAGAAAGAAAGCAGCAGGAGAGTGAGTGTGCAAATGTAGGTTGCCGGGGGTAGCCTGACTATTTTTTTGCTTCTTGTCGTCTCTATTCTCTGGCCTCTCGTCTCTCTTACTGACCGATCGAAAACCATGAAATATGTAGCCAATTCAGTCATGTGGTCGGCTCAAAACTCAGTTGTGTGCGGGAAGAAATATGACGCAGGTTATTGAAAGTTCAATTTGTTATTTTCTGTGAGTTTGTAAATTACTCTATTTTCATTGTTTAATAAATATTTCAAAGAAGCTCTTGAAAATGTCTTTCTTTTCTTCAGTACGGAGTCAATCGTTTTTACTACTGGTAAGAATATTGTTTTCAAACTATGTCGCGAATTTGCAAACAGTGAAGAAAAGAGAGTTATTTTTATTTCCTACTTACCACGTCACTTCCCTTCTATTTTGAAGTAGTCTGCTTTAGTACATGAATGAGTTGATAATTCTGTAGCAGTGCTATGTGTGGCGCTTTCCAAGTAGTAGTTTAATTTCCTCGCACGTCGTAGGTCACTAGTGTGGTAACGTAAAAATAATGATCAGGTAACACACGTGTTATTCAGAACGAAACAAAATAAGGACTTTCTTTACAAATTTAAACATTTGAAGTTGTCAGTAGCTTGTTTCAGGAAAAGTAATCAAGCATTAAAAGGGTTCATCATTTCGATGTTGAATAGAGTTTTTTGAAATGCCACTGTTCTCATTAAAGGCTGATAGTGTATCAGCGTATAATTTGATATCGGAATTATTCAGACGCATGGGACTCTGAAATTCGATGAATAGTCAAGAAGGGAAAACGTGCATATTAAATTCCCGGACACGAATTAGTATTCCAAAAAACTTAAAACAAATTGACAGAGTTGGTTTCACATAAAATTATACGGATGTATTCAACATGAAAAAAAAAAAAAAAGAAGATATACTGAATATATATATATATTAAAATATATAAGTTGAATAGAGGTCCTTGAACTTCCGCTGCTTTCATTAAAGGCTGACAATATATCAACGTATAATTTGACTTCGGGGTTATTCAGACGCATGAATTTCCAAAATACTTCAAACAAATTGAGAGATTTCGTTTTTCAAATAAAAGTTATACAGATGCATTCAACATGAATGAAATATATATTTCAAGGTACTTAGCTTATCAGTTGAATAGCGTTCTTTGAAATTCTCCAGTTCTCATTAGATAATATATCAGCATTTAATTTGGTATCAGTGTTATTCAGACGTGTGGGACTGCCTTTCTTTCTTATGTCCTTTCTTTCTTGTCCTGTAGACGGTGTCACCATTTTATATAGTGATGGTTGAGTGTTTTATGTCGTAGTCAGCATCTTATAATGAGCAGAAGGTTGATTCGTGTGTTCTTTGCATCGAAAAGTTACAATTGTATAGGTATCAGAATTCCTCTGCGTAGTCCATGCAGGGTCATCAAGTATATAGAGATCAGAATTCCTCTGTGTGTTTCTTGCTGGTTCACCAAATATGATGTGACGGCCAGCCGTGTCTGGTACAAGGTCAATTCGCAAACATAGCCGACACTCTCCTCATTTAAAGATGCCAAATGCTTAACAATCATTGAAAGATAAAAATGATTTGTTTGTATAAATAAATGTAAATTTATTTATCGAACAGCATAACATCAAATTGTATGTATGAAAATGTTCTAAAAATGCGTAGTAAGGAGTTTAAAGAATTAAGAGTTATTTTGTTTTAACGAAATGTGATTTGTGCAGAAAAAACATGTCTTCGCTATATGTATCAATTTTTTTGTGAGTTTGCAAATAGCTTTTTTTTTCATTGGTTAATAAATATTTCACACAGGCTCGCAAATTTGCCTTGGTCTTTTTCCTTCAGTACAGAGTCAATTCTTTTTTTTCTTTTGTTCAGAATATAGATTTCACACTGACTTGCGAATCTGCAAAGAGTGAAAAAAAACAAAAAACAAAAAAAAAACAGAGTTACTTTTAATTCGTACTCATCACAGATTCAACCGGTCGGTGTTGTACTTAGTATGAAAACATTGATAGTGATTGTTTTATCTTTCTTCAAAATGAATCAAAATGAATAAAGTTAATATATAAAAAGAAAAATAAATAAAAATTAATTGCCCTGTATTTACACGATGCAAACAGAAGTAATGAATAGATTGTAGAGCGCCTTTTCAAATTTCTTCTATCATGTTTCAGTATTATATAATACTACTGTATTATGTAAATGTTTAGAAATAACTTATAGGCAACTAAAACAAAACTTAAAAAAAGCGATACCTAACGTTTAAAATTATTTTTTTTTAAATGAAAGTCATTCTTCAAGCTTTCATTTTAGTTTTACTTTCAAACTAATAGATTACAGTTAATATTTTCAATAAACAAAATTCTTTGCTGTATTTAAAAAACTAATTTAATATTAATTTAAATTGGCTGGCAGAATTTCTTTCTTTCATCGTAATGTAATGCCCTTTAATAAAAATATTGTAAAAATAAAATATACTTTTCGGAAAATTTATTTAAGAAATATTAGTATATTTAACGAATAATTAATCTGATTTGAAACAACTACTTTTTACTTTATGTTTAAAATATAAAAAGAAAAAATGGATTTTTTAACCCAGCAGTAGTTCTTAATTTAAGATGTTCGCGGGCTTGACACTTGACTCATGCTGTTCTATGGAGGCTTTAGGTGATAAAAAGTAATTGAATATACGTGACCGCTTTCTATATAAAATTTGTAAGTTTGAAAATTTTAAGAAATTATTCTCCATAATGTCATGTTTTATCGTATTTAAATATATTTTTCTGTAAATTTACTATAATTATTGTTCTTATTTTCTGATAATGTGGTATATGGTCGTGCGTATGATAAAAAATCAGCATGTTTATACACATAAAAAACAATATTCTTTTAAATTTATTGGTGCGTGAATTAATTGTACTAAACCTTTCAATTTCTGATTAGTCAATACAGTTTTTACTTAATAACAATAACAATCAGCCGTTGCAAAAAAAATAACATATTTAAGACCTCGTACAGAAATTTAAAAGATTTAAAACTTTTTCGAAAAAAAAAATCAATTCTTGTAAAAATTCATCGAAAATTTTGTTTTCTTAAGACAATAGTTTCCAAAATATATCTTATTCATACAAACAATTAAAAGCTTTTCTAATTAAATATTTGTTATTGCATTTTTTATTTTATGACTTTTATAACACATTTTTGGTAAATGTGCGGCAATATGAAAGGAATCTTGCTTTTAATTGTTATAAATGGGAAGCAAGAATAAAATTTAATTTTTTGAAATTTCATTGAGAAAGTAGGGAGTAAGTAACAGATGTAAAGAAAATATTCTTACCAGATTTTCTCAAAAATAATTTCTAAAATAATTTCATTAATTTGTGAATAAGTCCTGTAAACTTCACTAAAATCCAACAATTATTTTATTTTTGCAATTTCAAGTCAATATGTTGTGGTTTTTAACCGAAAAGATGGCACTAAATTTTCTAATACTAATCTTAGCTGCCGCCGCTGGCGAATTACAGGGTACAGATGGACAAAGAAAAACATACTTGAGGTGTGCTGAAGCCATTTTTAAATACCGCTGGTATAATCACAGATTTACATTCAAGCTGAAAAACTTTAGGAATTATATCAAACTGGATAACCACGCGTGAAAAAAGCGTCAAAACCCCGATATAACATGGGACATATTAAAAAAGCCAAAGTTTACAACGGTAGTGATGTCTGCAGAGTGTACCAGAAAAGTTAGGCATAATATATTTTAGGATCATACAAATCCGAATGAAAGTGCTTACAATTCTTGAATAACTCCTACCTTATTTTAAAATTTCGGTTATATTCAATTTTCATTATATATATGATGTAGTGCTTTTTATTGGTTAGTAATTATATATATATATATTCTCATTCGGGAGGTCAACCGATTGGCTGACGCCCCCATCCCAGAATTAGAATAATTAATAACTGTACATTAAATTTATATTGAAAACTTTTTGATAGAACTGTTTACTGGTCTAATTTGACTCTGACCAATGACTTGTTCATAATTATAATATCTTCAGTATAACAGTAAATGCTAGACAATAGCATCAAACATGAATAAAAAACTTGAAGCAACTGAAAGGATGCTACGGATATCATGGATCGAGCATGTGAGCAATGATGAAGTTTTGGAAAGGATGGAAACGAAAAGGAAATTAATACTAAGCATCAAGAAATGAAATGTAATGAGGAAGGAAATCTTGGGGAATCTGATACTCACTGGTCAAATAGAGGGAAAGAGAGACAGGGGAAAGCAGCGGGTAGCATACTTGACGGGCTTGAGCAAATGAATGGTAAAGCGGGGTTTGGGTGGGGTAACAAAAGAAAGCGTGCTAAGAGTCACTAGGGATGGGGAGACATGGAGGGCCTACGTCCTGAAGGGACATGGCACAAAGAAGAAGGTATATATATATATACCTTCCTCTTCTACCTATATATATATATATATATATATATATATATATATATATTAAAAATCACGATTTAATGTAGAGACAAAATCATGAGTGAATGTAGAGAGGATTTGAGCCAGTGTTCGCATGTCTGAAATAGAAGGCACTTCCAGGTGGACATCCGTTAATTAAGGGCTCGTTTCTCAGTCACTAGTCTGTCCAAGGTAGGCTCTACAGCATTATTTAAGTGTCGTAAGATGGAAAGTGTGACACGGAGATCCGAAGGCGAATTGGCATGGCAAAGGACGCGTTCCAGAAGATGAGCAAAATACTAACACACAGGAAAATCTCAATAGAAACGAAGAAAAGAGTGCTAGACTGCTACGTGATGTCAGTTCTTCAATACGGCAGTGAATGCTGGACAATATAATCGAAAATGAGGACAAAACTGGAAGCGACCGAAATGTGGTTCTAGAGAAGGATGCTACGGATATCGTGAACTGAGTATACAAGCAACAACGAGGTGTTAGAAAGAATGGCAACAAAAAGAAAACTGATGCTGAGCATCAGGAAGAGACAACTGAAGTTCCTGGGACATGCAGTGAGGAAAGAGAGCCTGGAGAACCTGATACTGACTGGTCAGATAGAAGGAAGGAGAGACAGAGGAAGGCAGCGGATAACATATTTGCAGGGTCTGATCAGGTGGATGACGGAACGGGGGTTGCCAGGAGCAACAGGAGCAAACATACTAAGAGCCACAAGGGATAGGGAGACGTGGAGAGCCATGATCGCCTACGTCCTGAAGGGACAGGGCACACAGAAGAAGAAGAAGAAGAAATACCCCATCGAAGGCGACCATGATTCAATTTCTGAAATGGATTGCTACATTAGTCTAAAATAAAATGACGCATGTTAGAAACGAAATGTGTAATAATACGTTATATCATCTGTATCCGTATAGATCTTGCCTTGCTTCAGTATATGTCTTTCAGAATATTATTGATATAAAAAATGTGTCTAATAGGTATTTATTGAACGTTGACTATGCTCTCCATTTATTGCCACTTTTCACAGAAGCCAGTACCTAACGAAGTATAATTTTTCGCATTCCCATTATCGTGTACCTAGTTTCTAATCTATTTTAACTTCAGTTGCTAATAAAAAAAAATTTTATTAGTTTGTTAGTCTTAAATTACCGACGATTTTTGTTCGTAAAAAGGGTCGGTTTAAAGGTACCTTAAATTTTAAAAGTCGTGATATATTTGTATCCCGTTTTATTAAGAAACTATTATCCCTTTTTTAAAGTGTATTATAACTTTGTGTGGTAATGGCAACTTGTTTATATATAACGTAGTACACTTGGTATATTACCCAGGTATATTCCGTTAGAGACGAACTCAAAAGAACTCAATGTTAAATTTATTTATTTGATTTCACAGAGTAATATAATTTAGAATTTTTTTTAGATATTCTACAATTTCATGGATAATAAATATTTTGCCGCCAAATAATGACCTTGCGGCTCGTCAGAACCAAATGATACAACAGTTAATCCTCAAAATATTCCCCCAAATATATTTATACACAGACGCTCACAGACATTTGTAACGGTAATTTACAAAAGATTTCCTTGCTCATTCAAACAAACCCCAAAGAGAGAAAAAAGAAAAAAGAGAAAAAAATTGACAATTGATAAATGGAAAAAAGAGAAAAAAGGAAAGAAATGGAAATAGAAAGAAAACGAACAGTATACAGTGAAATGAATGTTAACATCAAGTATCGTCACAGCGTCTATAGCAAACCGTCTGCTTTCTTAGAAAAACATGACGTGGAAATTTAACATTGAAATTTAGTTTAAAATATAATGCGATATATTTACGGTACAAAATAAATTGCAAATCATAATTTTAATACAAATTAAGAAAATAACTACTATTAATATTATTTTAGAAAGTCAGTTAAAATAATTAAAACTTATAAAAGAAAATAATATAAAAATTATAATTAAATATAGAAAAAAAGGAAAAGTTAGAAAGATAAACGTAAAAAAGAGAGAGAAAAAGTAAATAAATAGAATGAGAGCGAATAGTATAGATAGAAAATAATTTAAAATAATTTAAAATAAACATTTTAGATCGACACCAACGTCTATTACAATTATATGCATTCTTACAAAAATATGACATGGAATTTAATATTGAATAAAATTATACCTGCAATGGGATATATTTATGGTAAAAAATAAATTATAAATAATACTTCCTAATACAAATTACAATATAATTACTAGTAGTAATATGTTATAAATATAGTTAAAATAATAACACTTAGTAAGAAAAAGATAAATAAAATATTAAAATACAATCTTAAGAAACATCTTAAATAATAATAATAGATAATAATAATAATATATATGTATATATCAAAAATTTTTCTAAACACTAATAATAATAATAATAATGATATTAAAAAAGAAAAAGGATCTTAGATAATATTAATAAAAATAGAATAATACTAATATCAATAATAATAATAATAAAATAAAAAATAATAATACATATATAAAACTTTTTACCACAAATAATAAAAATAATAATAATGTTATTTTTAATAAAAATATATATCCTAAATTATAGTATAAAATGCTAT
>JBBBDQ010000370.1:765000-915000 GCA_037127315.1 Ascarosepion bandense
ACTGAACAGCGAGTGGACTGAACAGCGAGAGGACTCGGAGAGAATGTAAAAAAAACCCAACTCTAACCAGTCAACTTCATCGTATGTGCGTGATTCTCTCTGGCAACTACTCCCACACAATCGTCACAAAATACGAATAAAAATGTAAGTTAATTTTTTATATACATGTTGCTTTCAGTTGTTGATGTAAAGACGATCATCGTCCATGGTTTCCAGGTTATACAAGAGTTACAACGCTTGCAACTTGCAACTATTTTGTTGAATATTAAAGCAAACATTTCGAACATCTACGATGATTTGCAGTTTATACATGAATTTTGATAGCTAAATAAATTTATTTGTGAATTGACTGTTTTTTTTTTTACTGCGCACCCTGTAGTATAATTAGTGGTTATAACTAGCGGTTATAACTAGCGGTTATAACTAGTGGTTATAACTTTCACTCCCAAAGTTTCTGATGAAAGAAAATAATTAACGAAACATCACAAATGTGGAACGATTTTATGATTGTTCTTTATTCCATTATTCTTTCAGATTTAATCTTTCTCTAATTCATATATGTTTGTATGTAATTATGGGTGTGAATATTTGTGAGATATAAATAAATAGAACAAAGAAAAGAATGCCGGAAAATTATTTCGCGTCAGTCTTCCAGATGTTCCTTTCTAAGTATCATCTAAACTTCAAATCAGAATTTGGAAACCAGTATATTATATTTATCATATGCAAGTGGTAATGGAAAAGTTCTGAAAAAATATATGATGTTTATTCATTCGGTTAGATCTTGGGACGAAAGTCCGGCCGATAACTTTTCAGCATTGACTCATATATTCCAATGTATTTTTATATATACATACATATTCGTGCTTTTCAAGTGGTCACTATTTGTGAGCTCATGAATATACATAAAAATAAAATATGTGCATGAATTTGGTTTTATGAATAAACGCAGTTACGTGTGTGCGCATATTTCTTACGGTTTATGTGTGTGCATAAACATGTATTGTACAACACATTAGCATATATATATATATATATATATATATATGTGTGTGTGTGTGTGTGTGTGTTTAAGTGTGTAAGTATATGTTTGTGTGTGTATTTGTGTGTGTGCGTGTGCGTGTGCCTGTGTACGTATGTGAATGTCTTTGAAAACAAATATGACTAATATATGTACAGGAGGGAGAATAATTTACCCTCTGATGACAGACGCATTTCAACTCTGGTCCCTGACTTCTGAACTTAAAAAAAATGATTTGTCTTCACCTCAGTTTAACCCTGGATGTGTCTCACGTGATCGGCACATTACTATTGATGTGGTCTATTTAACTTTACAAACATCCTTGAGACTGTCAAAATCTTCCTATTTCTTCCTTCTTTTTTTTTCAGATGGTTCAACTTGATGGATTTTATATTTTGAACTCACGCTGTCAGGATCGTTCATTCACTGTACATACATCAAAGCTGATGTCATTTTCTTCATTTCTTTGCAACCAACGATCACTTTATGCTATCATCAAATATGAACACTGAAAAACACTTTTTGCTTCTAGATCTTACGTCGAAAGTATTGCTCATATTTCATTGCTATATTTCTTTATGTAAGAATCTTGACAATCTTTTGAAAATCGCTTACCACCAAGGTTGCTCTAATCTGAGATGTTTTAAAACAATTGGACAGTCTTTCCTCGTTCTAAATTATCCTATATATGATCTATGCATTTAATTGTTTAAAAATGAATTTTATCTAATCCTCAACCTTAATAAAAAAGACTATTATCATGGCCATGGATACAGGGAGAAACATTAAGAGAAAGTAAGGCTTCTTTAATAACAGTAAAAACTGTTTAATAAAAATAAAACCAGAATAGATAGAACACTGAAGAATAGCAGAATGAATTTGCAGAATGAATTTGAGTGGAGAGCCAGTCAGAGTGCAGTAAACAACAAAACAATGTCAGTACTTTGATCTGACCAGAAAGTTACGGTCGTTAATGAAGCGCTTGGAATGCTTCCGAAGGACGATGGAGGAAATAACTAGAAGATTATCAAGATGAAAATAATTAGCATACAAGGAAAAGCGTACAAAGATCAAGGTGATTTAATGCAGTATTAACGTCCTACCAGTTGTTAGAGGTTTAAACATTCGAGGAGATAAAATAACACATTGTACAATTAACTTTGTTTAATCAGGTAAATGCTAACAGCGTCAAGCAGATGCACCAGATTCTTGATGTAACAAAGCTGGAACAAATGAAACAATACAAAGACTTTATCTGGGATCCACTAAAGGTTTAAAACTATGCTCAAAACACTTACAGCATTACTTTAAAACCTACCATAAAGATTGGGTGAATTTAGAAATTTTGAAGAAGAGATGATCAAATTACGTGAGTCTTGAGGAGATATACTCATTCGATACCCGGTGGTAACCAATCATTTAATCTCAATCAGACATCTGGCGTGAGTATTCAAATTGTGTCAGTACGGTTTGTATCGGTAGGATAAATATCATTTAATTATAGAATTACTACCTTATCTATTAAGTCACAGATAAAAGTGTCTCAAGTGCCTGAAAAGGCGGCACCTACACAGAGATGAACAGAATAAAATAAATACGTACCTTAAAAATACAGAAAGATTTGAAAAAGTAGAATTTCACCAAAAATTTCAAATCTGCTAGAAAAGATTTCCATTAGGAATAAGAAATCTTTTCTTCAATTCCACATTTTCTCATTTTTGTCCTTCAGTAACTACTTTTATTTTTTATTAACTTCTAACCTTCATGTCGTTGATGCTTTTCTGCGTGCTTTCTCTAATACAGAAAAAGAGATAGCTGTGCGCTTCTCGTGCAGAGCATAAAAATTATGTCCTTAATATTTGTTAAGACAGTCATATGATATCGGAATCTTTTGGATAACTTCATCTACTTAGAATTTGAGTGCAAATTTCTTCACACCAGTGGCAAGGTTCTATACAAATCACTTGAGAAAAAGCCTAGAAATTGACGCCACTTTCTTTCAAAATGAGAATTAAGCAGTTTCCACTTTGAAAAGAGTGGAATTTATCCAAAAACTGGTATTCGAAAAATAGTTAACGAACTAATCACTTTTAAAGAATGAAGTTTTCAGTACATTGTTAATATTTCTTATGTTCATTAGTTAAACTTGAAGCAAAACCGCATTACTAGGGCTCTTATATCGATTTTTTCATGACAAATAAAAAATACAATTAAATCAAGAAAAAAGAATCTAACACAATATTAAGGTGCAGGTATTTTTTATTAGAAGAACAAATTCCACTCCTCTCCTTTTCATCCTTCTTCTTCTACTACTAATTAGAAGAGTTAATAATGGATATATGAGAAAAATATAAGAAATGAACTCTCTCTGGTGTAATAATAATAATAATAATAATAATAATAATAATAATAATAATAATAATAATAAGTAGAAGAAGAAGAAGAAAAAGAAAAAGAAGGACTTTAAAAAACTATCAAAACAAAAGGGTCTCAAAAAGTGTAATAGAAGAACATCAATAATTCAGTTGTAGTTGATTGACTGGAAAGTGCTCCGATAGACTTATTTAAGGGATTCCTAGTAGTCCATTCCTTAAAGAAATACAAAAAATGAACCCATAAATACAACTCATACATTACGAAGATCTGTATCTATCTAAAATGTATGTGAACTTAATTCTGTTTTTAAAAACAAAAATGATCAGTGGAAAATTTCATAAAACCATTTCTAACCTTAGGTCTCTAGTTCGGACCCGGAAGAAAATATGTATACCAAAGAAATACAAGATAATAATAATAATAATAATAATAATAATAATAATAATAATAATAATAATTACTCTAATACACTATCATCTATGTTCATAAACTAAATCGGTGAGAAAGTATCATGGTCGGGAGCTGAGAAGGTGGTTTTTAATTTAAAGAATGAAACAACTTAGACTACACTGTGTTATATAGCGACAAATAACAAACACGGGTGTATATAAAAATATATCAGTGATATTTTTATTAATGAACGATGGACCGTGTGGCCTAGTGAACAGAGAGTTGAGGGAGCGCGCCTCTAAGGGTTGACAGGGTGACGGGGGGGGTGTCGTCGTATCTGTTCTCCTCTACGTCTCTCTGCCTAGACTGCCTGTCGAGACTGACTGACTGGCGAATCCGTGTTTTCGCAGTCTTTATATATCTTCCAAAACCGGGACTTGTTTCTTCCGGCATTGCCTTGATCACGCGACGCCCACGCGACGCCTACGTAAATTCTCAGAGAGACCTGTTCTGTCTGCCTCTTGTGGCCATTTCCGCTACTGCCGGAAATAAGGTCAAACAACCATCCGTTCCTTTCAACGGCCGGAAAACGCCCCCGCTTCCTCACTTCCTCGGGTGGGGCCAGATTATTATATTACATTCCTCGCCCACCCATTTTCCAAAATGTTCGCCTAAGAACATTTTAAGCGCAACACCCTCACTCTCCTCCCCATGCCACACAAGCCCGACAATTGTATAAACATGTGCATGCCAAAACAACAAAAACATGTGCATGCTGAAACAAAAAAACAAAAAAAAATATATAGGGGAGCCTACATCGGCAACCCGACAATGTTCGTGTCCATCTTGAAAATTGTTCTACCAGCTCGATGTTTCATTGTTCCTTTTTTTTCCCCCCCCCCTTTTTTTTAATATCCATCTTCACAGAATTGGGCAAAGTTCTTAAAAATGTTCATTTTCTTTCTCGACTCTGTCCATAAGCGTAGACACTTCGATGCATAATCCACATGATTATTAAGCGGTAACCGCGCCCTAGTTTCAAAACTAACATCGAGTAAATGACCTTTGACCAACACCATGCGTGCTTCTGCTCGAGTTTATTGTTACCACGTAACCTCATTTAATTTAATTTAATTTCAAACATACTATGTTTGAACACAGAAAAAATGGCCATTATCTGCCGTACATAACATTCATAGTCTGACCGAGAAATGTTCAATAGAAAATGAAGAAAATTACCCTGATTCCAACGTTAATCCGCATGCAATTTACTTGTGGAGGATTAGAGGTTTCATCTATATTAATTTAGTTTAAAAAAAAAATGGACCCGTGACTCGTAGTTCCCTAGTTTGTACAATGCTTTCCATTCCCTGAACTACTTCCTCTGGATTCGAAACCAAGCATATCTGATTTGTTGACATCTCTCTGTTTAACGCAGAGTTGTTGAACGCCCGTTGACCCCGGAGTACTATTCACAGCGGATAACTCAATTTCCTTTTCCGAAGCACTGTTGCTTCTTTTACACTTAAAAATCCGCTTCCTGGCTATTATTCCCAGGATTATTATTACGCCGACCACGCCAGCAATGACTCCTATCGTCAACTTCTTCGGGAGTTCCTCATATCCTTCACTAAATCTCTCCATATTTACTAGTTTTCAGAAATTAATATATCTTCAAAAGATATTTCCCAAGTCACATAAATGAAAATTCACAGAGGATGTTGAATTTATGGGAACCTGCACAAAAGCATAAAAGTGAAGTACTTTCACGTAAATAAAAATAAGTTTTAGATTTTAATTTAATTTTCCCAAATCTCCCCAAATAATCCGATTCCACCATATTGATAACAAAATATCTTTTCAATATCTGACTCATATCGCGAAACGCTGAGACGCGGGTGAATGTTTTAAGAATATATATAATCGGTGTATTCGCAAAGAAATAACCAAACAATGCAGTTGTTTTCAAGCAACGATGTTGAGATATATTTATAATTGGCGATTTTGTTGGCTGTTGTTAACTGCATAATTAAAAATACACTTTAAAACTCTCGATAACATTTAAGTCATTTCTATGCTGTAGAAATGTCACGCAAAACACAAACATTTTTAAATTTTGACTATATCTGTGTAAAGATTACAAATTAACGTTTACGAACAAATTCTGTTGACGAGATCAAAATTAAAGAACCCTTTCGTTTCTCTGATTTTCCTATTGTGGTAGCATTCAGCTATAATTATAATTTGTCAATGTTTACCAGATTTGATTTAGTTCATGCAATACAAGGCCAAATGGAGAAAATGGAGAGGGCCATTTTACGCTAATACTCCAATTGGGGAAAGTTTGTGTACGTAGAACATCGATTGTTTTTTTTTTTAATTCGGCTCGAGTACTGATCAGAAAAACTCAACTATTTCAACCATACAACTGACCTTCATAATCACATTGAGAATAGTTGTTCGTCAATATTTCTATCGGGTTGTCTGGAAAGTTCATGCCGCTTTTTAAGTAAAATTAAGACACAAACCAAAATTATTTCATTAAATATTTATTCTACGAAATATTAACTATTTTCTTGCACAAACCAAAGAAAACATTGTTAAACTCACTTCACATATATGGTAAAACATTAACAAAAAAAAAATAAACCACCAACTCAGATGCCCCACACCCACAGACAGGCAAATATTTCAACTTTCTTCCTCCCCGTCAACTTTTAACACCCCACTTCACTTTAACACTCCACTTTAACACTTTCTTCCTCATTTTAACACCCCCTTCCACCCGTCAACCCCCAAACCTATGCGCCCTCCGCCACTGCTACCCTCTACATGTATTCCTGACCCCCGTCCGTTCTAACCACAATGCGTTCGACACACTTCTCAATTCTAGTTTCAGATCGGCAAAAGTATACATTTTTTTTTCTAACTGGACTTATTATAAACACGAGCAGAGAACACACACACTATTAAATCAATGGGTCACTTACCTTCCGATGTCTAGTCATACGGCTGCTATATTTTCGTCTTCTTTTTTTTTCTTTCTATCTGGTAGTTTTTCCAATCGTCCTGTCGTCCGGTTGAATTCCAATCACTGCCGTGGTAAACCCAATTATGTTCGTATCAATCTGTCTTGTTGCCTCAAAACAGCAAGTCACATAGGCACCAAAACGATGTTTGTTATATAGCGACAAATAACAAACACGGGTGTATATAAAAATATATCAGTGATATTTTTATTAATGAACGATGGACCGTGTGGCCTAGTGAACAGAGAGTTGAGGGAGCGCGCCTCTAAGGGTTGACAGGGTGACGGGGGGGTGTCGTCGTATCTGTTCTCCTCTACGTCTCTCTGCCTAGACTGCCTGTCGAGACTGACTGACTGGCGAATCCGTGTTTTCGCAGTCTTTATATATCTTCCAAAACCGGGACTTGTTTCTTCCGGCATTGCCTTGATCACGCGACGCCCACGCGACGCCTACGTAAATTCTCAGAGAGACCTGTTCTGTCTGCCTCTTGTGGCCATTTCCGCTACTGCCGGAAATAAGGTCAAACAACCATCCGTTCCTTTCAACGGCCGGAAAACGCCCCCGCTTCCTCACTTCCTCGGGTGGGGCCAGATTATTATATTACAACTGGAGTCACTTGTGAACACCTTAATCAGAGGCTATCTGAAAATATGTATCCAATAGAAATTCAAGATAATAATAATAATAATAATAATAATAATAATAATAATAATAATAATACAAAGAAAAATTTTAGTACTGCCTGGATAGATTATTGTAAGTCATTCGATAATATACCACATTCCTGAATCTTAAAGACTTTAAATATACACAAGATATCACTCGTCAGCATCAATTTCATCAAACAGTGCATGTCGATATGGAAAACAACCCTTGACCTCAATCATATAAATGGGACCTATTATTCTGGTGAAATAAACATCAAAAGAGGTATATTTCAAGGTGATTCTTTGTCTCCCTTACTATTATGCATATCATTAATAGCATTAACCAGTCAACTTAATAAGACAAACTATGGTTACAAAATAGGCCAAAAGAAAATGAGCCATCTATTTTACATGGATGACTTAAAGTTGTATGCTAAGAATGATAATGAGCTGGAAGGTCTTCTGCAAACTGTAAAATGCTTCAGCGAAGACATTGGAATGAAATTCAATTTGAATAAATGTGCTAAACCTACAGTTTTACGTGGACCATAACAACAAAAATCCTCAATTGGCTTAGACCCTGCTGTAACAATAAAATAATTAAAGCCAGAAGATATTTATGAATACCTAGGTGTAAATAAGGGTGGAAAATTCACCATAAAAAAATGAAAGAAATAGTGCGTAAAGAGTGCTATAGAAGGCTATTATGGCCATTAATAACCTTGCAATCCCAGTTGTCCAATATAGTTTCAACATCTTAAACTGGACTCTAAACGACATCAGGCGAATAGATTCTAAAACAAGAAAGCATCTTTCTAAGCATAAGATGCATCATGCAAAGGCTGATGTAGACCGTCTATACATACCCGTAAAGAAGGTGGAAGAGGTCTTATTCAGCTGGAATTGTCATACAAGACAACAACTATTGGCTTACTAACATACATAGAAACAACAAAGGACTGGATGATATAATTAGTAAGGCAACATGAAGAAAGAAAGAAAAAATATTCAATAATAAAAGAAGGCAGTGAATACGAATACAAACAAGATTTACAGTTAGTAGATTCTGTAGAAAAGCGAAACAGAATCCAAGAACAAACTATTGCGACAAAATATATGAAAATGAAAGCCAAAGATAAAGCTCTTAAACAAATGAAATAACGGTGGCAAGACAAACCTCTGCATGGCCAATATCAAGAACGCGCCATTAAATCCAATGTTGATAAAGTTAATACTCATCAATGGTTACGTGCATCTGGATTAAAGTCTGAGACTGAAGGCTTTAATCCCGCAGCGTAAGCTCAAAGTCTTTTCACTAGAAACGTTCAGGCAAATATTATACATAATAATATGGATCCAAAATGCAGGTTTTGTGATAAACATCAAGAAACAATAAACCATCTAATCTCAGGCTGTTCTGTACTGGCCCCAAATGAATATAAAAATCGCCACGATAGAGTGGGGCAATATTTACATTGGACAATGTGCAAACACTATGGAAAATCTGTAAACAAATACTGGTATGAACATCACCCAGCACCGGTTACACAGACAAAAAAATTGAAGCCAATAGGCCGGACATTATTGTTAAAAACCAGGACGAAAAAACTTGTCTATAAAAATTGATATGTCTTGTCCAGCGGATTGTAGCATAGCAACCAAGGAATTTGAAAACTGTCAAAATATAAAGACCTGGAAATTGAAATAGAAAAAATGTGGAAATTGAAAACAAAAGTTGTGCAAGTGAGAGTAGGTGCACTTGGAATTATAAAAAATGGAACAAAACAACACATTGAAAGTATCCTTGGAAACCCCAGCTTAAGAGATATACAAAAAATTATCTTATTAAATACAGCCCACACACTAAAGAGAACTTTGTCTCTGTAACTCTAGGAATGATGGGGAAGATAGAAAAAGCATGAAATAGAGCCATAACAACACGTCACGACCTGCCTTAGGTCTTCCCGCAGACTTGGTAGGTAGTGCGACCATAGCAGAAATTGAAATATGATGAAAAGTGACATCATAATAATAATAATATTTACACGGGACAATATGCAAACGTTATGGAAAATATGTAAACAAACCCTGATATGAGCATCACCCAACACCGGTTACAGAAATAGACGACGTCACCATTCTCTATGGGATTCCACAGACAAGAAAAGTTGAAGCAAATAAGTCGGACATTATTGTTAGAAACCAAAAAGAAAAAATTGGCCTATTAATTGATATGGCTTACCCAGCGGATTGTAACATAGCAACCAAGGAATTCGAAAAACTATCAAAATATAAAACCTGGAAACTGAAATAGAAAAATGTGAAAACTGAAAACATAATTGTACCAGTAATAGTAGGGGCACTTGAAATGTTTAAAATGGAAGAACACAACACACTGAAAGAATCCCTTGAAACCACAGCTTCAGAGATATGCAAAAAATGGTCTTTTTAGTTACAGTCCACATACTATGGAGACCTTTGTCTATGTAACGCCGGGGATGTTATGGGAAATAGAAAAAACATGAAATGGAGCTATTACAACAAAGGACGACCTGTCTTAGGTCTTTCCACAAACTTGTTAGGTAGTGCGATCATAGCAGAAATCAAATTATGATGAAAAATGACAATAGTAATAATAATGTCAGCAAATTCATCAAAGTATGTCGAAAACAACACTTCATAAATGGAATTTATTAGTGTGGTGAAATAACAGAGAAATATTTCAAGGTGACCCCTTGTCTCCTTTAATGTTTTATGCCCCATTATAACACTATAGCCTTAAACAACGAACGTAACAGAACGGAATATAGTCATGAGATATCTCAAGAGAAGGTAGGCCATATATTTTACATGGATGTTTTAAAGGTGACAGTGATCTGGAAGGTTTCCTGAAAACAGGAAAATGTTTCAGTGATGAAACTAGAATGGAATTCGATTTAGATAAATGTGTCTAAGCCACAATTTTACGGGTATCACTACAACAAATTTCCTCGATTAGCTTAGACCCTGGGATAAACAATCAAAGATTTAGAGCAAAAAGAAGTTTCGAAGTAACTCGGTGTAAATGACGGTGAAAGAATTCATCATAAAATGTGAAAGAAATAGTGAGATAGAGTAGTATAGAAGAATATGACTGATATTGGGAAATAATTGAATTCTCAGAACAGAATTATGGCCATTAATTGATTTGCCATTCCAGGGGTTCAATATTAATTGCAAGTTTTTGACCGGTACTCTAAATAACATCAGACAAATGAATTCTAAAACAAGAAACCTTCTTTCAAAGCATAACATGCATAATCCAAAGGCTGATACAAACCGTCTATACATATCCTGTAAAGAATGTGAAACTGATATTATTCAGTAAGAAATACTGACATATTAACATAAATGAAAACATCAAATGACTGGATAATTCAATTAGTCAAACAACACAAAAACAGAAAGAAAAATATTAAATCATGAAAGAAGGCTGTAAATCCGAATGAGATTTGCATTTAATCAAAAATTTGAATATTGCTTCAGCAAAAAAAAAAAAAGAGGATGAAAAAGAAAGCCAAAGATACATCTCTTAAACAGCGAAAACAACGCTGGGAAGCTAAACCTCTGGATGGCTAATATCCAGAACGTGCTAATAAAGGTGGTGTTAATGAAGTTAAGACTCATCGATGGTTACGAGTATCTGGATTAAAGGCTGAAATGATAAGTTTCATTCTGGCGGGGCAAGACCAAAGTCTTTTCATGAAGAACTTTCAGGCATAATTGTGTCGATCCAAAAAATAAGTTATGTGACAAATCTCAGGAAATCATAGACTATTTATGTATGTTCTGAACTAGCACCAAATGAATATAAAATCGTCACGATAGAGTGGGCTAATATTTACACTGGGCAATGTGCAAACCATTCGGAACAGATTTTAAAAGACACTGGTATGAATATTACCCAACACCGGTTACAGAAATAGAAGACATCGCAATTATTTGAGATTACACAACCTTCACAGACAGGACTATTGAAGCAAATAGGCAGGGCATAATTGTCAAAACCCGAAAAGAAAAACAAACTTCCTTACTAGCTGATATTGCTTTCACGGTGAACTTAACATCTAAGAAATTTGAAAAATTATCGAAGTATAAAAACATAGAAATCGAAATAGAAAAATTGTGAAAACTGAAAACAAGATTTGTACCATAAATAGTAGAAGCACTTGTAATGATAAAAAGTTGAATACAACAACACGTTGAAAGAATCGCTAGAAATCTCATTTTAAGAGAAATAAAAAATTGTCTTGATAAATACAGCTCACTTTATCCATGTAACGCTGGTGACGTTATGGGAGTATATAAAAGCAAATCTTGAATTGTCGCCAGAACAACACACCACTACCTGTCTGAATGAAAAAAAATTAAAATAAAAACTAATAAAAATGCATAAGGCACTACGGATGAGTAACGATGTCAATTAACGTTAGATTAAGGGAAAAGAAAGGAGAGGAAATAGTTAGTGTGGAGAATTGTTTCTGCTCTCTAATTAACGGACTTAGATATTATTCGAGTCAGAGAAAAGAAGACGAATCACAGCAACGAAAGGCCGCACTTTAGCAAACAGAAACATTAACACACATCCGAGAAGCACAAAAACAAGAATTCAAATAGTAAGAGAAATAGTTATGTGGACTTCCCAAAAGACATATTCAAGAGGTTTAATCTACATCGACATAGATGTAGCTGCTTTGTAGAAACCCCAAGAGAAAAGCAGATTTGCTGTTAATATTGACCTAAAACAACGGCTGAAGAAACAATTAAATTAACGTCATGACAAGTAAAACAGGAAAGCAGAAAATGCCAATCATGTGCAAATAAAGATGTGACAATAAATTACATATCAGCGAATGTAATAAATTTGCATGGAAAAAATTCACGACATGGGCAGGAAAATTATTCCGTGAAAACCGTGCATGCTACTGCGTTTTAAATATATACTGAACAGAATCATTTTGAGGGAATAAAACAGACACTGCTATTGAATAATATGATTCAAAGGATAAACGAATCTGGCTTAATATATTTGGTCTGGTATTCGTAAACATGAGGAAGTCATGTCACATGGTATATTTTGCTAGTTTTGGCGATATGAGTAAATAAAATTAGGTTTAAATTCAATAAAAAAATTCCTTAAATTTTAAATTAAGTTTAGACATTAAAAGCTCTTTTATAACTTCTACACCTATGTACAATATTTCAACATTCTTTCAAAAAACGCAAAACTGTAGCCTTATACTTTACTAATACAGTATGTTTATCCACTACTAATTCCATGCCAGAGTTTTTAAAAAAAAGCTACTACCTGGCCGGTTATGCTATCTCTCACACCTCTCTCTTCTTCGCCCATCTTCTCTTACTTCCTCCCACCCCTTATGCATTTCCTTACTTCTCCCTCTTTGTTAAACCCAAACCCCGGGTCATAAAAGGCTGTATATGACAGTGCTTTATTTTCTTCTGTTAAACTGGTGTCTTTCTCAAAACCTTTCACCATGTATCTTTTACCTTTGTCTTTTTCTCCCCTTATTCCTTTTTTTTTGTTCAATGTCTCTTTTGCAATCTCAAATTCTAGTTTCTCGTTTTCTCTACCCACTTTACCTAATGCAAAGAAATTTACCAATATAAAGAAGAAAAATTTACATTTACATTGAAAAAATAGCGTTTATTACCTGATGAGACATTGTCCTTTAAATGTCGAAACAAAATGTACACTTTGTAGTAGACTATAATTTGTACATATTCTAAACTATAATTTATAATAAATAGTCATAGTTGTATTTCTATATTGAGCACTGTTTTACATTAATATTTTGAACGTTGTTAATATTTCGTTGCTTATTCACTTGGGTATATATATATATATATATATATATATAACAAAAAGTAAAAAATTGCTCAAAATGTATCTAAAATATGTCATGGTGAAAGAGTGGAAAATGTTTGACTTACCCTAGTATATGAGATTGGTAAAAACACATTTCATTTATAGCCTCATCATTAAGACATCAAACTATTTTGTTAAATGTTCATTAGGATCATTTTCACATATTCTATAATGCATTTGTGTATTCTATCTAAAAGTTTTTGTACTTTTTGAGAGCAGGAATTATTCAAGGGATTATATTTATTTATATCTTGAAATTCTTGGAATTGGTGATCAAACAAGAAGACTTTTGTATTAATCTAAAGAAGATATGTTCTCAGGCTATCAAATTTGGGAGAATTATATGCAATGTGATAATGGGATTGGATATGCGTCAAGATAATCGGGTAAACTTCATAACTTCAAAAATATTTTTGGTTTATCTGTGTCATTTAATAGAGCCAATTACTCATTGCAGCATTCCGAACACATGTATTGTCCACATGAAATTGTGTTACTTAAGAAAAACATTCGAGACAAATGTTTATTTCCGTAATCTAACGCGTAACTTATAAATTATAAATTTTTCTCACATTTGAAAAATCTACAATACTTGACGGACTGCACAATCAACGAATAGTTGAGTAAACTTCATAAACACTTCTAAGATTTCTCTAGCACTTTGTAAATAATGATTTTATATATAATTACTTATCTTAACATGCGTCACACATGCAAACAAACTCATACACACATGCTCTTTACGTATAATAGGTAAACGATCTTATTGTTTCGAAATAATCTCTTGGCTAAGAGAACTGTTATACTTACATCATGAAAATAAACTCCCTTTTCTCTTCATTGTTTATATTAAGTGAACTGAGACAAAAGTTAGCCAATTTTAAGATCCGAGCGGTGGCCCTTCCTCCACTATAATTCAGTCCCTTTCAAACGATTAGTGTCTTGTCTTAATGCCAACAGTAACGAGTTGAGGTCGACCCGTGGGAGTGTATCTTTAAGATCGATGGACAAGATTTTGCCACCGGATGTTCCAGTGGGAATAATTGCCAAAAAATCCATTGTTCCCGACTAAATCAGAGGTAATTGTGATTTGAGAAGTGGACCGCAACTCTTAGCCAAGCTGAGTGCCAATTCAGTTTCTACAAATTAGCTTCTATAAGGTGCCATTCCCGTTTTTGTGAATACTGTAAAAGCGGTTAAATATTCACAGACTTTACGTTTTCAAATTATAACCTACGATATTTTAGGCGCTTCAAAAGTATATGTTTATTTGTTGATTTGGGAGAAATGTGTAAAAGGCCTTTCAAAGAATTGTAAGACGCAATAAAAATATTTCATTAATTTGTTCAACATACAGTTGCCAAATATTATTGAGTTGGAACAAGGCTTCGTACAGTTTTTAAGCATATTTTAAAGAAAATATTTTTATATTTGGGCCGAGCTATATTCACCCAAATATGTGTCTCTGGGAGAATTTTGCAGAAATCTAATGTGGTAATTTGAAGATGCAAGTTAAGGTGAATACAGAAAGTGTAGTAAGACTTCCTAGACAGGAATTAAATATTTCTCCTGGGTTAACAAAGATGTGATCACTGGCGTTGGAAGGCCACTGGAAGCTATAGGTGTCAGTGAGGTAACTATTTAAGTGACATCAGCTCTCACAGAGAGTCAGTTTACAATTTAGCGTTTTACAATTTTAGAGTTAAATTGCAGACAGCAGCCAGTCTGGTTAGCGGGCGGCCTCGATGCGGGTGAGCTCCAACCCGACCAAACCTCTCACTCCACGCCAAGTCACCGAAGAAGAGTAGTGAATAAATATATATGGAATATTTTTTATTGAAAAATGAAGTATTGATGTCTGTGGTTTTATCAGTTGTGAAAATGCAAATCATTTTGATTCACCTTGAGTCCAGTTTATTTGGTCATTTATCTTTGTAAAGATAACCATAGTTCGGTTCGAGATGATTCTCACCTAATGAATGGCAGTTTATGGTCCGCCATTTATGAAAGAAAAACACCGACATTTTGAGGTGCAATTTAGTTCGCCCGATATTTTTGATTCAGCATTAATTTCATCGAAGTGTTATATACACGTTGAAGTGGCTATATAATAATTGTTCACCCGCTGAAGTGGTTGGTGTATGATCTTCGTCTTCGTTGTCGTCGTCGTCGTTGTCCCAGAGATATACAAGAGAGAAAAAAATAAGTAGTAAATAAAAGTTCGTTTTAGGCGGAACGTTAGACGTATAGAACTGAAGTACACTTTTGTTTCCTTTTTAGATTTTAGAAACCTAATCTTATACATCAAACAACGGATAAACCTTTACACTTGTTCAAAGACCGGAAAGGGGCGTGAGACAGATGATAGACGAACCTATTTACCTCTATTGATGAAATAATAAATTATAAATAAGCAAATACAAAGTAGAATTTCAGAGTTTAGGCGGAGGCATTAGATGTATAGGCTGAAATTAATCTATTAGATTGAATAAATATTGCAGTTGTGTGAAATTCAAATATGAGGTCATAATTCTGTCCAGATTTGTTTCGCTTGATAATTTACGAGTGAATAGTGAGTTGGATCCCCTCTGGGTGCCCTATACTTTTGGCCATGTGCCACATCTAAGATACGCTTAAAAATCATAATTCTGTCTTGATTAATAAAATGTTCGCAACCAATTACTGGATAAAAAGCGTTGGTTAGATCCAGTGACTTGACCCAAAATGTGGTGAGTTCAGTATCTGGCTACAGCAGTGGAGAAGAAATGACTTAAAGATCTTAATTAAAGGCTAAGACATCCGGAAGTGACATGGCTGATGGAACGATAACAATATACCTCAGTGATCGAAATAAAGGGTTAGGATCGAAATCTCAATCACCTGAAGAAGACCGAAGAGTCTTGTACTCTTCGGTCTTCTTCAGGTGATTGAGATTTCGATCCGAAATTATTTTGAATATGGCAGTAAAGATGAAGACAGCAGTCCAAGAAATGTAAATAATGCTATACATTTTTGTTGTGAAGTTATAAGTTTAGGATAAGACTAAAGGCTAAACTTTTGAATGTAGTTTCTGTATCTTCTTTGCAATACTAAGTTTTTTGTGAAGATGCTTAAAAAGTTCGAGCCATTGGGCGAACGGTCAGAGATATATATTGTAAAATTTTATGTCTTAAGTCGGTGAGTTTCTCCATTGCTGGTTGCATTTTGCTTAGAGTTGCTCGGAGTAAACTTCGGTAGTGATGCTCTCGTAATATTCTAGAAAGCTGGTATGGATAACGCTTAATGCCATACCACTAGGTACTCAGCATAATCTTCTGTGGGCGCAATTTCGGTTTAGGTGCTTTGTCATGTTCAAGCTATTGTACCGATTTTTTATTATTGTCATATACGATGCAAATCCCATCGCAAGTTACTATTAAATCAAGAAATAGATCATTCAAATTACTGCTTTGCATGAGATGATACACATAAAAAAAGACAAAGTAAAAGACAGCAAAAACAATATCGACTATAACCATTTCAATCTTAAATACTTCAGAAAGTAATGACAACTTACTGCAAAAAAATCTTCTGCCTAGTAAGTTATGTCTCGAAAGAGACATATTCGCGCAAGTGTGTATCACGTATGTCAATTAACTGACTGACTGACTGACTACTGTTCAATTATAATGAAAGCGTAACCAACTGAGAAAGCATGACTAAATGGTCGGACAAAAACAGTATTGCCGATTTAGTATCGTTGAAATATAAATAATAGATTATATTATTATATACAATCATATCTATTTGAACTTTTTTTTGTAAATATCAAAAACAAACAAATAATGCAAAACTCGAACATAGCATCAGCAGTATCGGATGTTCTGGTGCACAAAAAACCTTCAGCGTATTACAGAATTTACTTTATAACTGTTTAAAATGAAAATGTACTGGAAAGATTATAAAATATTTAGATATCAAATGTTTAATTTCCGCATTTTTAAAACCTTCCATTTCTGTGGGCAATCGCTCCAGACCATCATATCAACGAAAAGGTACTGAATACATTTTATGAATGTCAATGAATTTTTAGTAAACTTTCAGAAATTTATTCCAAACATTTATTACTTGTGATATTCCCACGAGTTTGTCGAGATTTTCACCAAAGTCACGTGAAGAATAACTAATGACAAAAAAATCAAATATTTTCATTCCATTCTTAAAAGGTGAGGGAAATACGTGAAATATGAATTACAATCATTCACTTCAAATGTTTTCGCTCTTTAAACAGGAAAGAACAGTTTTAAATATTTCATTGGTAGTATAAACTGTGAAGGTTTTATGTCTCACACACACTCGCCGGAGCGCACGCACACATACAGACACAGGCACGCACACGCTAACATACATAGGTATATAGTCAGTTTATTGCCCTATCTGTTACACGTGTAGGCGATCATGTGTTAAAAAAACATGACTGACTTGGTAGAAGATTTTCAACAGGAGGTTGCCATTATTACTCTCTGCGCTACACCGATTGCCATCCAAGGCTATAGAACCCAATCTATGCTGCTGTTCAACCTATATCTGGAGGAGAAGAGATAGATTAATACCTTTTCCAAGGGTATATACCCATAAGTGAGTGCAACGAATTCAACTGGAATTCAAATTCTGCTCCCCAACTTCTCATTCCTAGCAGATATCCATTATACCACAACGCACATACCATCAACGAATATATATATATATATTAGAAAAAGAAATAGGGTTGTTCCAACAAGAGAAATTGGTATAGAAGGCCGTGAACGTTTTGTTTCAAGTGTATATTTATTGTTGTCGTTATTATACATGTTATGATACATTAAGTGTTCATAATAGTATTTGTGACGCTACACGTGTTTCGAGTCTAAAGTTGACTCTTTAGGCGAATAAACTTGTGGCTTTATCTATCGAGTTCCTTTTGTTTCTGAGGGCCAAGTTTTTACACAAGTAAGTAAGTAAATCAGTAAATAAAATAACTAAAATCAATAAAATAAAATAAATAAAATCTTGCCCACCCAGTTGAAATATCTGTGGTTTTTCACATCAGCACGCGTATAAATGGATAAACAAATAGATAAATGAATCAAGTGCTTAACCCAACTTTGATTTTGGGTTAGGGTTTTCCACATTATCACGTTAGATTTATTTTAGAGGCGCTTAGATAAGGAACTTATCTTGGAGTTTCTCTGTGATTGTCTTCTATCGGTTAGTTTTATTGCTTTGACGATACTTTTTGAATTTGGTGTGTGTGTGTGTGTGTGTGTGTGTGTGTGTGTGTGTGTGTGTGTGTGAGTGAGTGAGTGAGTGAGTGAGAGAGAGTTTTTTGATTCCGTCTTTATGCTTTAGAATTGTTTTGTGGGTCATCTGTTTTTTAATGTTTGGGGTTACCATTTGAATTTGGTGTGTGTGCATATATGTATGTATGTGTGTGCATGTATGTGTGTGCATGTATGTGTGTATGTATGCGTGTGTGTATGAATGTGTACGTTTCTTTTTTTTCGGTGTGTGTGCTTTAAGTTTTTCATGTCGTTTTGTTGAGCGAAGACATATAATTTCCTGTTATTTGATATTTTGATATTGCGTTTATGAAGGGATACCCTATTATTCAAGCATTGTGTCGCTCCCACGTATATCTTTGCGCATTTGTCGCATTTTAGAGCGTAAACTACATTTTTTGAGTTGCAGATCCGATTTTATTTCGAATGTAGATGTGCTTTCGAACTTGAAGTGTTTCCTTCTATTATTATGTTGCATACTCTACATCTATTTTGGTTGGATTTTGTGACCCCCTGTGTTGTGTGCTGTTCGAATTTTGATGGGATTAGGATGTCTATTAAATTTTTGTGCTGGCGTTTGCTATTAATTATTTTAGTTGTCTTTAAGATTTCCTTTATAATTCCACTTGCGTTTTGATCTTTGTGAATAATTCTTGATTGTTCTTGTTGTGTGTGGAAATGTATACTAGAATGTTTTTTTCTTTTTCATGTTTTTCTTGTTTTTTTGGATTCCGGAGGGATTCTAATGAATTGTTCGGCCCTTCACAGCACAAGTCTTCTCAGGTCCCAACAGAGACTCGGTAACTAATTGCAAACGATTTTGCAAGATCTTGGCCAAAATCCTTAACTTTAACTCTGGGTTATGGGCCGGTAACCCTCTAACTCCTTCCCCACTTCCTTGCCTTTTCTCAACAGCGTGATCACGCCCCTGGTGAACCGGTTGGAGATGGACCCCTGCCGGAACAAGTTGTTGAACACGACAGTCAAAATCGGGACAAAGATGTGCGACAGCCTCAAGTACAATTCATAAGGCAAACCATCGAGACCCGGCGATTTGCCTTTGTCGACCTTCTTCAAAGCCGCGTAGACTTCGCCCTCCGTGATCCCTCCCTCGCAGCTAGCTGCATCAGCCGGCAAAAGCCGGCGGAAGTCAGCCAAATAGCTGCGAAACTCCTCATCACGGAGATCAGGCTCCTTGGTAAACAGGACCTCGAAATGCCGCCGAAACGCTTCGCACATGTCGTCAGTCGACCGAAGAGTATGCCCCTCCAGGTTGCGAACTTCTCTAATGTACCGGTCGTCGAAGTTTTGTGTCCATGTTCACAGCTTCGGAAGACATCTTGCTTAAACAATGTTTAACTACTTGGCTCATGTAACGATCGCTATTCGACCGCTCTACGGCGTCCTTAGCTCCGGCTATCTCTAGGGGATCCCCACCAGCCACCGCCAGGGAGTAATTAGCTCTAAGTGTCTTCACCTTCTCTGTCTTATCTAGTTTGAGCTGTTTGCTGAACTTGGTGGTGAAAGACCTAATACTATTCTTAAAGTTCTCCCACCACTTATTCCCAATGACTCGCCGAGTTAACGCCCGCTGCACTAAGTTAATTAGCTGGCACCGGAATTCCCGCCTGTCCAGTAAGGACATGTTGAACTTCCAGTAACCAGCCATTCTTGGCCTATTTTCTAAATTTACCCGGGCACAAACAAGTTTGTAGTCCGAGTAACCTAACCAGTGGAACGTGGGACACTCTAAAAGATCAGTCGGCCCTCGGCACCGACATGGACAAGATCCATCTTCGCGTTCAGGGTACGCTTAACCAGCAAAGAAACTCCTCTGGCCAGCCGGTTCCCATATGCTGAATAGATGACAAAGTCGTTAGACAGCACACAGGCATCGTCCTTGCAAAGTGAGTCTCTTGGATCGCGGCGACATCTACACCGAAGGAGAAGAGGTCCCAAAGCAGGCGGGCAGCCTTACTCCGATCCCTAAGGCCCTTCGCATTCAAGGTTACCTGTACCAATATCGAACGTAATTCGTCCGTCTTGGACAATGCCGCCGACGTCCGCCAGAAACGTTAGTTTTAAGACCCTGTAAAGAGAGGGGTGGAGAATTACAGGGACCCTACCAGCACAAAAGTGAGATAACTTTTGTAAATAGTTAGTGCCTAGTTGGGCCATTTTAATCTTGGGAAATGCCTGCACAAAATCCCAGGCTTTTAAATTACCCCCGATGTTTCTTATCAGTGTTAGTACCCCGGGGGCACCTGGGAAATTTGCAGAGTCCTCGACAGACTTTCCGTTAATTGTAGTCAGTTTGTACAGTAGCTTAAGAAGGGCCTTCTTCTGAGACGAGAGGTCCCTTTCTAATTAGTTTCTATCAATTTTACACACAACTGTGTGGTTAAAAATGTTTTTTCTTTTTAGGTTTCGGGGAGCGTTTATCTGCAATAGGGGAATGTTGAAGAGTTTTGGGGGAGGGATTTTCTGGTTGTGAAAAGAGGCATCTGGACTGGATGAGGGTGTGTCTCACTGGGGAGGCAGATTTACTCCTCCCCTCAAAAGGGGTAGCTCTGTTGGGGGATGATGGGGGAGACTGAGTTCTTGTAGTTAAATGGGCCTTTCCGCTCTGCCAGGCTTTTCATTTTTCCCTTTTTTTTTTTTCACTCCTTCTTTCTCCTCTGTTTTCAAAGATGAGGAACGCGGAAAGGGCATCTCCTCACATTCCATCTGTTGTGTTTGTTGTTGTTGTTGTTTCTACTGTTGAGATTTCTGTTGTTGCTGTTGTACTTACTGTTGTTGTTGTTGTTGTTGTTGTCGCTCCTTCTTTTCCTGCTTGGAGGAAGAAGCCGCCTTCTTTGAAGGAGAGGAAGCCTCCTTCCTCCCCCTTTTCACCACCTCCGTCCATCCGGCCTTTGAAGGGGTGATTGATTTTCGGTCTGCACCGCCAGTGCTTCTTTTGTAGCCGGTGCCACCGGAGTTTTTGGTGTTTTAGCCTCCACTTCGTTCTGGTTTTCCTGCTTTCTGGCGGGGCACATCTTGGCCAGATGACCCGCCGCTCCGCACCACCAACAATACGGCCTACGCCGCTCCATGACTCAATTTTCTTCCACCGCACATGAGGACGTCAGTCACACGTAAAAAATTAGCCCTGTCTACAACGACATAGGCACTGGCGTCCTCGGTAGAGACGCCAGCTTTGCTGATCATCCTGCTGACGTCTTCCAGTGCCAAACTGTGTTAGGAAGGCTCCCACATGGTCGCAGTTGATCTCAAGGGGTACTCCGTGTAACATTATATGGGTCTTCTGGTACCCATATATTCGGTCTGCAACCGTACTCCTTTCGTTTGCAGACGTTCCGGCTAGTTTTTTGGCTTTTTCCTCTGTGCCAAGGAGGACATCCTACATGGCGCGGGATCTTCTCGCTAGTATTTTTGGGCTAATGCCCAAAATCTTTAGAGTTTCTTTCATGATTTCCCTGCTGACTCCCACAAACTTTCGTGTTTTCTGGTCTGACGTCAGCAGGAAAATTGTCCTCGTCGCTATTTCTTTTCCAACCTCCGGGATCACTATTATTTCATTTTCACTGAAATATTCTTTGTATTTATCCTTCATGGGATCACTATTATTATTTCATTTTCACTGAAATATTATTTGTATTTATCCTTCATGGGATCACTATTATTATTTCATTTTCACTGAAATATTCTTTGTATTTATCCTTCATGGGATCACTATTATTATTTCATTTTCACTGAAATATTCTTTGTATTTATCCTTCATGCGGATATAATATTCGGAATCCTTTTTCACAGGGGCATTTTTCCACACTGATGGTGAAGGGGTCACCGCCGGCATGCCCACGGAAGAAGTAGACGGCTGGGGGAGACGAAGCTATCATATGACTTGCTCCCCTCACGAAACAAAAAGAGAACGTTTAACAATAATACAGATGGCCAATGAAGACAACAACAGAAAACTGGTAACAAATATCGTACTCACAGTTGACAAAAATCCAGGTAACAAAAATCAAACGTAACTTATGTTCAATAAGTCAAAAAGCCGACGTCTAGGGACGAGGACACTATAGTTCGCTCTAGTCACAGTCTTTTATAGACCGGACCATATCAATTCCGGGGTAGGATAGAACATAAACCGATATATTTCTAATTGATACACTAGTTCATTTAAGCTATTAGCATTCTGATATGAGTATTCAGCAAGCTCAAATCAATTTTCCCGGGGTACATTGTGAGCATCAAGCCCTCTCCAACAGAGTAATTTTATTAATGCTGAGCTACCAGAGTATATTCTATTGTAACGGGTTTGATTCTTAATGAGTGCCTCATTTCCATGTTTCTGTACAAGCTTGTTAATCACCGTTCTCCGGCAGATGCCTTTGATTTATAACATAATTTTTCGGAGTTCGTTTCAGTATTAAATGCAACAACTTTCAGATATATTTTGCTGCTTAATTATCCAGATTTTTCAATCAGAAATCATAACAGATCTTAGGGTTGCCCGTCTTCATCATGATTCTGTCACGCCTATGACCCCTGGTTTCATTCTGACAAGATTCTCTTGTGCTTAATGAAACTTAATCATTTTTTGTATTTTACATTTTTTCCTTGAACTTTATCCAATTCTTTTTCATTATCTCTTTGCTTGTTTGTTATTGTATAATGCTCGCTTTCTTCGATTTTTCCTTTTTATCACTTTCTGATCTTTCAGCATCTTTCTTGTATTTTTCATATTTCTGAATGTATCGCTTTTTCTTTCTTTACTTCTTTCCTTTTATATATTATATTCCATTTAATCTTTTTTGCTTTTCTTTAGCATCACAACTACTCCCAATTCAACTCTAAATATATTTTTCTTGTTTAAATAATAATAATAATAATAATAATAATAATAATAAGAAGAAGAAGAAGAAGAAGAAGAAGTAAAAGAAGAAGAAGAAGATATAGCGGCAAGGAATGAAAGGTGTTTGAATTATTTTATATTTATACTTTTCTTACAGTAAATCTATTCACGTTTTTGTGCCGCTTCTTGTGAGATCGTTTCTACTTAAAGCTTCAATACTTTTTTGCAGTAACACTTATCATGGAAATATGGGAAATAATTTGACGGTGAAGAGCTGAAGAATTTTTTTGAAAAACCTAATGAATTTCTCCAAAGCCAATAACTATCGATGAAGAAGGATTATAGATCTAAAAAATGTCGACATGCGACTGCATTCAGGAAAGTTTTTCTTCGTTCCAATTTCAGTTAAATTGGAAACAAAGAAACAAGTCCGGAAGAAGGAGAGGAGAAAATAACGTAGAAAGGTAGAAGAAATAGAAACGTTAAGATGATACGAATTGGAAAATGAGAAAAAGTCAGGAATGGCGAGGGGAAGAAAATGAATGAGAGAAGAAGAGAAGGTAATTATTAAAAAAATGAAAGTATAAAAAGCATTTGCCTTAAAGAAGCTTAAAAAAGTTTCAAGAGAAAAATGTTAAAGGAAAAAGAATTTCAATAAAGTAGAGAATAGAAAACTCGAAATATAATTAAACACCTAAGAATATAAGATGTATAAAAATAAAAGCAATAAAGATAACAAGAAAATTACAGGAAACAAAAGGGAAACAAAGAGTAAAGCAATAAAAATGTAAAATAATTGCCCAAAAATGATAATGGGGAAGAAAATAAATTAATAATTCGGTAAAGTAGGGAAAAGAGAAAAGTTCAAAAAGAGAAAAGCAATAAAAAGAAACAGATGCGAGGAAAAGAAAGAGAAGGTTAAAACTCAAATAACAGGTCAAGACAAAACAAAAAAGATAAGAAAAACGATAAAAGAATTAGAAATAAATAAATAAAATTTGAAGAGAAAATATATAATACAAAGTAAAACAAATACAAAAAAATAATTCTAGGAGGAAAATGAGTAAGACGATAAAAGATAAAAAAGTGAAATGTGAGAAAATAAAGCTAGAAAAGAATAAAATAACAAAAATAAAAGAAGATAAATAACAAATTAATCGATAATAGAGATAAGCGAATGAAAGAATAAAAACGGAAAGTAGTTCATAACAATAAAAGATTAAAAACAAAGATATAAGTGAGAACGAAATCAAAGACAAACGGGGAAAAAACGCAACAGGAAAAGGGAAAAATATGGGAAATTAGACAACAATAATAATAGGGAAGGCAAAATCGATAAGAGCCCACAAAACGATGAAAGTAAAAATTGAAAAGGAAAACAATAAAAGGCAAAAAAGAGAAACAAAAGAAAAGAAAAAATAGAGAGAAAAGATGAGAGAAGCAATAAAAGCAAAAATACGAGAGAAACAAAACAAAGTAGTGATAAACAAAAAAATGGGAAAAGATGAAAGAAATAATAAAAGTGAAGAAAATTAAAAATTCAAAAAACAATAAAAGGAGACAATTAAAAACAAAAACAAAAAACAAAATGAGAATAAAACATCAAATGGAATATATAAAATAAACTTTTAACACAGGCTCCTTCGGTTTTGCCCCGTGTCCGTCTATCACCTGATGCTCAAAAATTAACGTGTCAGTATAATCTAAGCCTCGTGGTTGATATACTTTTCGATATTTCATTCGTAATAATGCGCATTTTATAATTCGAAAAATCATTCATTAAGTTCTGGAGCAATGCCGTCACTCTCTCCCTCACATTGGAAGTTGGCATAGCATAACCTTCTTAACCTTATATAAATTTTTACTTAAAAACGAAAATATACCCCGTTAAATATATTTGGGTAGTATTTATTGCTTTAAATAGAAGACACCATTGTTTTGTTTTTTTTACTTTGATTAATTTAAGAAATCGTTAAATCTGTCTTGTCATAAATATAGCTCTCGAAAATACAATCCTTGGTTGAATTAATGGATTAGTATCCAAATTTAGTAGAAGATTTATAATAATATCGGTGATCACTAAGTTTACTAATCATTTCGGATTAATGTAAATTTGGCAAATAAATGTTAATTGGCATGGCATAGTATCGCGCTTTAAATTACTCTGAACCTTCTACCCGACACATCTTTGTAAATCAATAATATAATAAGAGCCCGTCCGTCCGTATGCCAGTCTGTCCGTCCGTCCATTCGTCTGCCCTCCTTCTGTCCGGCCGTCACAATTTCATATCTTAATCTATACTATAATAATAGCCACATGTGTCCGTCCGTCCGTCTCTCTCTCTCTCTCTCTCTCTCTCTCTCACACACACACACACACACACACACACACGTGTTTCTATGTGTAGATTTTGTGTATCAGGGTACAATTTATATATAACTATACACTATTTATATGTTCGTGCCTTAACAGCAACACCAAAATCAAACAGGTTGATACCGTTTGTAATGTTAAATGAGAATATAGTTGTAACCACTTTTCACAGTTTGAATCCTGTCTCCGGCTGATTCTTGACTTGGCGACCTAATTGTGTTCTTGTCAATGTTTTGTTTCTCTCCATTTCTTTCCCGATTGCAGCTCATTCGTCAAACGGGCAAAAAGTTACACTAGAATATTTGATCACGTTTCATACGTTCAAGTGTGATAATCAAAGAGCAAAACATTAATTTCAGTTTTAATACGAGTGATTTTTTTCTCTATTCATTTTTGTACGTCTTTTCAGGGGTGTTTTTAATTGTATGATTATGTCAATAACGAATGTGTACGCCCTTCATCACTCATTGTGAGAAAATATCGATTGAAATCAGTTTAATATCTCTTGCACGAAGATGCAGGGACATCATCTCCAAATCCTTCTGAGAGAAAAAAGATCTTGACTTCTTAAAAAACATCCTTAATTTTCGTAGGTAGCAGAATTTCCTCTACAGTCAATCCTCCAACTAATTAGAACCACATATTTCCTTGTATTCACGGAATTTCTTCCCAATAGGCATTCATGGGGTTTCTTCCCATTAATCAACAGCATAAAATGTATTGTTTACTAAAATAAACGAAAAAACCCAAAAAACAAAAATTAGCGGTCGGTGAAAATGAACAGTTGAAGGCACGGTACATATTTATATTTATGCGCTATTTATTTATTAATGGAAATTGAATGTGTTATTTATGAAAGTAATCGTTATTTCTAGCCCTTTCTATCATCCATAGTATTCAGTCTTCCAAATTACTCGGCAGTTATCTGTCAATATTTACTTTAAAACGTTATGTTTCGTATTTTGTTCTTAATTTCTTGCCTTTTATCGCAACCTCTCCAGGTTTATTAATATAACGCATCAATGGCAAATAAGAAATAGCGTCTCAGTGAGACTCGAACTTGCACGTATTTTGCCCGAGGAGGCAAAACTTATTGTGACAGTTGTTCTGGCTAAAAGATAGGCAAAACTATTTTCTGTATTTTCCTCATAGCTACACTTAATCATATTTTTAATTTAAATTTCATTCACGAAAGTTTACTCTCTCTCTCTCTCTCGATGCCCGTCAAAGCAGGGACCTTTCAGACCTTAATATTGATTTAGCTTTATCTTTCTTTCTTTCTTTCTTTCTTTCTTTCTTTCTTTCTTTCTTTATTTATTCATTTATTTATTTAGTTTATTGATTTCAAGCATTATCTGCGCCTGTCCTAGATTGTTGAGAGGAGGAGAGCTTACTGGATTCCTGCAATGCGCTAAGGCCGAATAAAACCGAGATTCCTGTTTCTAGGAACAAATTCTATTCTTGGTGCGTGAATAGAAAAATTCAAATATTGCTTATTTTGCTTTTTGCCTGTCGACAAGCAAATCATATGAAGAGTCGAACAACATTGCTTAGTCAACAAATCAGGGTTAGTGTCAAGGCTCAGTTAGTGGTGATGTTTATTCTTGTAATTGCTGGCTTTCCTTCAAGGGAAAGATTTTCAAACACCAAAGTTTTAATGCATATGTAAAAAAGGTATTGACCAACAAAGAAAAGATGGGTTCAATCATCTCGGCTTGAAACAAAAAGTAAGTAATCATGTAGTCATTGCTATTCTCGGGAAATCATTTCTCAATAAGAGTTACAAGCTTGAAACGAAGTACGGTTAAATAATTACTAACAAGATGTAAGAGTTATTAATGTCGTGAATTCCTGAATATGACGATAAACAACATCCAGCAGCAGGGCATCTGATCGGAAGACTGGAGGTTTTGAGGAGAGTGGGACCAACACTTAATTTTTGTTGTTACCAGGTTCACCTTGTCGCAAGACGGTAGCAACTATTATGGTCCCAGCTATGGGCAGATCATGAACTCCCAAGCAAAATCAAATGCAATGCAATGCAAGTATAAAAATACATATTTACATAAAAGATGTATATTTATATTAAAAATTGCCAACAATTTATATTAATAGTACGATTACCAGTAATACAATTTTAAAATGACCAGCACAACATTTTATAGGAGAATTACCAACAATATATTTTATCTGTAGTTGAAAGTATAAAATATATTTAGTTGAAACTATAAAATTTAGATTTCGGCTACAAATTCCCGGTAGACGTTGATATGTCTCTAAACAAAATCAACCGATCAACCAACATGAATGAATTATTTTATAATATACTACATTTTTTTAAAGAAATCAAACTTTCCAAATATAACTTCAACAACGCTACAAAACGCACAAAACCCGTCTCTGGAAATCACGCCTACACAAGCATGCATATGCAAAAACAAACTGAGTATCATCTACCATGTATTTAATTGTGAAAATATATGATATTTTTATTACTTCAAACTCCCAAGAAAATTAAATTTCGGCATTAAATTATCCATAAGAAGTTAGCAATCTATTAAACAAACAAATCAAATCAAATTAATTTAATAAACATTATTATTGCGAGTATGGTCTTGGTTTTGTGAATTTTATTTCAATGAATTACTTAATTTCAAGCATAACAGTAAACCTACGAAAACGCAAGAGGATACTGAGTCTGAAGGAAAATGAGAAAAACATAATTTAGGCGAGAAAAGTAAAATAACAGAAATTAGGAATACATTGATTGACACTAAATTTAAATATCTGAAGACTAAAATAGAATGGAGCACAAGAGACCGGAAGAGAGTTCTCAAAGCGATGAATACTAAAGAAGGAATTGTTAGAAACTGTTAGCATATAACCTATGGTTAAATCTATCTAGTTCAACTTTAAAATGATTAGATCTACCTGCCAATCTAGTAGTGCAGTTAAATTCAGAAAATCAAGATACAGCGGAATAGAACAATCCTCCCTATAATAAAAAAGTATATATATATATATATATATATATATATATATATATATGTGTGTGTGTGTGTGTGTGTGTGTGTGTGTGTGTGTGTGTGTGTGTATCCCTCCTCTCATGTTCATAGAGAGAGAAAGATAATAGTGAGGCAGCGTCGGATAAGTTCATTACTGAGACATTAGCGAGGCAGCGTCGGTTCTGTTCATTCTCTTTACTACTAGTTATTAGATTTTACGACCAGTTATGAAAGCTCTTGACACGTGTTTGCTCTGTAACAGCGCTTTTTTAATTTACTTTTTGCAATAATTATGTCATCGAGTAGTAAAGATTATACATATATATATATATATATATATATATATATATAATAGAAAGGGGAAAATATATAGAAGGATCTATATTAGTCTGAGTGTAAGAATTTAAGTTTTTTTATGAGAGAATGTGGTCATTAAATCGCTTTTTTCTTAAGTAAATAAGGCTTATAATCATTGCTTAAGATTACGTGTTTTTAATGAAAAGGCGTAAGTTATATCTATCTTTTTTCCGTTGTAAGATTTGGATTTAGCGACGCTATTCCAGGTAATAACTGGATAAAGCAAAACCTTTGCCGTATTTTCTGTTGTTTAAAGACAACATGAAATTGTTAAATCTTATGTTTTACTGGTTAGAAGAGTTTCCAAAGTAAAATTTAACATCATTATCTTCCGAATAAATTTGAGCTCTATAAACAATGCATGAACAAAAAGTAGACTTTAACAGAAAAATTGTCAAGTTTGGCATCTTGGACCAACTTTTCTAGCATCAGACTTTACAATTTATATATATATATATATATATATATATATATATATATATATATAATCTTTCCACTTCATGTCAGTAAAAAAACCTCAGCCAAAGAAGGCGTAAATAGTTACTTACCTGGATATTAGCATCGTTAATACTGATGATAAATATAAAAGAATTATCCTAGACGAATAAATAAAAAAAAGTTTCGTTGTGGAAATGTTAAAATTAACAAATCTTTTCTTGTAGCATTTGCATTGTAAGTATTTTGTGAGATAAGCTGTCAATCTGACCTTATTAAATCGATCAAATTTACGACAGGCATAAATAGTTGTGTCATCAGCATAGATACCAGGATTGATGACATCGGGTAGGTCGTTCATCATGAATTATGTAGGTTCTGGAGAGATAAAGAAGATTGGCCATTCAAGATAGATTTAAAATTTTGAATCTGATAAGAAGAATTGTATTAGACCAAACATTCGTCGAGAAAAAAAAAACAACGTAAATTAATATTAGGAATTGAATAAGTTTTCGCTGATTTTTCATGAAATCTAAAGTTTTATTTACAAAAATTAGTAAGACACATGTCACCGAAATATATTATCCATCGCTAGCCACTACATTTTCCCATTTTTCTGGCAGTATTTGAATTCCACGTTGATGAAACAAAATGTCTTTCGAGGCTAATCACGAGTCGACCCATCTTTTGGCCTCTATATAAGAATAAAAGTACTACTTAACTAGGCCATGTGCCATCGTTCGAAATAAGTGATAATCGGACGGGGCAATGTCTGGTGAATACGGAGAGTGGAGTAGGACTTCCCTTATAAGCATTTCAAAGTAAGTTTTTACCCATTTGCAACGGTGTCATGTAGTTTAATCACTTTGTCGTGTTTCTGCTCGTATAGCAGCCATTTTTTTTTTATCAATGCTAGACTCAAACGCATCAATTGTAGTTGATAACGATCTCCTATGATGGTTATTCGGGAACGCCATCTGTTGGAAAACAGTGATAACTTATTTAAGGCCCAAATAAAATATTTATATGTTGATGGTTTTGGTATTTGATATTCACAAATTAGGGAAGAATCTTTTTCTCATCCTATCTTATAATGAGTGCAGATGTTGCAAAAATGCTTTTCTAAATAATTTATTTGAAATTTTAATAAATTCTTCGGACTTTCAATATTTGATAATAACATAAAAATTACATAAATTGACATTTTATAAAGTTATCGTTCAGTGTTCTCATTAATATGTTTTACAACGTGTTCTTAATATAGCTAAATCTGATAAGGTGCTGCTGCTGCTGGTGATGAATTCATGTAAGAAAGGATGTTCGAACAAGCGTATTTAGAAATTCTTAGAAATAGTTTAACGTATTCGGAATTTGATCATTAAATCTGGTGATTGTCAGAAGCCAAACTGAGCTAAGACTGAAATCACAAAGTCCTAGGTCGGTGTCAGCTTCAGCAGAAACGTGAGTAAAATGTTACTTATCGAGTGATATTCTAAGAAAGTTTTAATTTAGGAACTGATATCGTTGATAGGACGTGCGTTGTGGTGCAGTGGATCTCGACGCGGAACCAGAAATCGGAGAGCTGAGTTCGAATTCCAGCTTGAGTTTGTTGCATTCACTTACGCGCAAATACCCTTGGGAAAGGTATTAATCCGTCGCTTCTCTTTCAAGCTATGGGTTGAATACTAGGAAAGATTGGGTTCTACAGATTTGGTTGGCAACTAGACTACCGTATAAATTAATGGCAACCTACTGCGGAAAAATCTGTTCAGTCAACCTTGTCCCTTTCGAGACATGATCGCTTAAGCGTGTATCACATATGGCACTTAACTGACTGATTGATGTTGGGGTGACTTAAAAAGTATTGCTATTTTGTAGCATTATAAGTAATCTGCTTAGAAAAATATTTTATTACAGTTTACTAAATCACTGATCTACCAATTCTCCCATAAATTATTTGAAGATCCTAATATTTGTTGTTCTTTCACCGCATTTCATTTAGTCTGCGGCTCTCTTGTTGGTGATCGAAGTTCTGAAATCGGATTTATTATTATTACATAAAACGTATCCTCTTGATTTTTGTGTTGATCATAGTGTTTTCATCAAGTCTTCTCGAATTAAATTATTTTCCAAAATCCTTGAGCACATGCAGTTATCTCTCTGATAGTTATTTCTTGTAATTTAACCTGTTGTCGTTAATGTTTACGAATTTTCTTTGGAGGAATGACAATAAAAATAGTATCACAGATTAAAGATTATTTAGACATTTTGTTTCACCAACGTGGATTTCAAATGCTGAAAATGGGATTATATTTTTAGGATCATTTTTGTAAATTCATTGAGTCCCTGAATTTATTCTCTCTTTCACGCATATCTTTTTAAAAAATTAAGCAATCATTACAGCTTTGATAATGAAATAAACATTATAATTCATTTCTATTATTAATTCTTAATTTTCATGGATATATTAAAACACTTCAGAATAAAAGAAAATTTCCATAAGATATTTCAACTCATATTTTCAACATTGAAACCTTAACATGTGAAAAATCTAAGTCATTAAAAAATCAGTCTTTCTTCATAGTGTGCTTCCTGTTTTTCAAGGTTATTTTATTCTGCGCTGTATTGTTGATTAATTACTTCTAATAGTAGAAAGTTTCTTATTTTCTATTACTACGTAAACTTTATCCCTACGTGATAACCCGAATAATAGCTTTTTCTTTCAAGCTTAATAGCGACGTTTAGTCAACAAATTGATTAATAAAAAAAGGCGATTAAAAGTAAGAAACGTAGGGCTACTATTCAATTTCTTCCTTGCCAAACCAAAAAAGCTTACCGAAATCAAAACTAGCCTAAATAATCTATCGACTCAATCTATCTATATCAGTCTGTTCGTATCTATCTATCTATCTATCTATCTATCTATCTATCTATCTATCTATCTATCTATCTATCATAATTATTATCAACAATCATGTAATTTAAATATGCAAAAGACAATGACAAAAGGTTGAGACATTCTTCAGAAGAAAGAAAATCATGTAGGGGTTAAAAAACATTGTCGTTAAACAAAGCGAACAGTGGCGTCAAACCTGCACTTAAAAATAGATATCAACTTTTTCTTAACTTAAACTCGATCGGAAATTTTAAAGTTTAAATTTGCTGGTTCTTCGCCATTTTCAGCCAACAGTTTTGAACTGCAGTTGATTGGGTTTAATGATTTTCCCGATTCTAATGTTTTGGAGGTCAAAATTGAAAGACTTATATTGAGAACATATGTAAAGTCTAAAGTCATTGGTGCCCTGAATATTTTTCTCAATCGGTTGCTATTTCTCCGCTATATTGGTTGGTCAATCCAGAGTCGGGCCTTCGGTTTACTACTTTGTCCACTGGTCCAATTCTCTCTTACCATAGTCTTGTATGGCAAGATTGTCCATCTTACGTTCTACCTTTGGTTAATCAAGAAATCTCAGTTATGAATGAAATCTTGTTGTTTACTATTTTCCCAAATCCCATTTTCCGACGTTAGTCAAATTTAAAAGTTTAGATAAAAACTTTCCTGTCCCTATGGTACCACCTTTTTTTAGACATTCTTAAACATTGGTTAAAAAATAAACAAGAAGCTTATACTCTGAGATATTTCGAAGTACGTTTAATTTAACAATAAAGAACGGTGTTAATAATAATAATTTAAACAAGATTTATGTTTAGTCTAGATGTAAAATAAATAGATGTTCATAATCAGTGAAAAGTATGTTCCTTCCTTTGCTGTTCACATTGAACCAGATTCTCATGTCTCTTTATCAAAGGAACTTTCCAAGTACTTTCACATCCATGTGTTGCTCTTATGAAAAATAGGAGCTCATAATCCATCAGGTGACACATCCATCAATACTTGTTTTTATAAAAACATCTCACGTTTTATGTCTTAAATTTGTCTTTTGCAGAAAATGATTTTCTTTCTTCGGTCTAATCTTAGTGCTAAATCAGACTTTATTTTCCAATTAAGATATCGTTCGTCTTTTTAGTTACTCTTAAAATCAAAGTTTATTTAGATTTGCATACTACGCTTTTCACATAAAATTTATAAGATTAACCAAGTTTCAAGCGACTGTTATTATTAGAGTACAATTACTTGTAAAATTAGAAATAATCATAGCGTCTTTATCGAGCGGGAAGATACCCACCTAACACAGGATCACTATTCAATTTCTTCCTTGACAAACAAGGAAAAGCTCACCGAAATTCAAGGTAGTCTAAAACATCTCTCGGCTTTCTTTCAATCTATCTGCATAAACCTTTTTCTATCTATCTATCTATCTATCTATCTATCTATCTATCTATCTATCTATCTATCTATCTATCTATCTATCTGTGTGTGTATGTGTGTATTTATGTGTGTTTCTGTGTGTATGCGATTATATATAAAGCTATTGATGCAAGGGCAGATAGCTTCTGTTCATTGTTACGTGGTCTGTGATGATCAAAATACAAGTAATTTCTCATTTAAAGAACATGACAACATACTTTAAAAACAATTTATTGGTGCATTAATGTTAATGTTTGATTGAAATAAAGGTCCGTATTACAAATTGACTAGTGATTTCATTTTAAAATGAAAATTAAAACTTGTTTTAAAAAATATTACGAATTTATGTTAGAAACTACGAATTTTAAATTCTAAGCTTAACGAAGTATCAGGTTTAGATTAGTTATTCATACATGAAACGGGGAAGAGAGACACACACACATATATACAAATATATACATACTCATACATGAAAAAAACATACATATACATACACATATATACATATATGAGTACATATACACATAGATACACATACAAACACATATACATTCACAATTTTTTAAACTATTGTGTTTAGCGTCGTATCGGTTAATCCGTTAAGTTCAAATCCAATATAAATATTGTCTGTGTACGCTACACAAATTAGATACATGTAAGTATGCATGAGGATGATAAAATTGACAAGTGAGAGGTTTAAACACAGTCAAGACTAACATAGTCATATTCCAATGCATAAACATATAATATATAAGCACAAATATTCACTTGCCAAAAACAAAATACGCACACAAAAACCACGAAGCAGCATATACGAAATAAAACTGCATACATGGATCTACTTATAGACAATTATATGCATAAATATACAAAAATAGGCACAAAAACACTCACGCAGAAACATACACAGACATATACACATATATGCATAAACAAGACAATACATATATGTATATATACATGCACATGCACAGACATACATACGTATATATACACAAATACACATACACACAAATATATATACACATACATACAAGCGTGTAAGATAATATATCTATGTGTATGCTAGTACATAAACACACATGACCATCTACATACATGTATTTATACATAGACAAACTCATGCACCAAGAATTATATATTCATATATAAACAGCAGTAAAAGCAATCATAAAAATACATATATAAACCTAATTTAACATAGATAATGATAACGAATTCAGAGACCATGTGAAAGTAATGCCTAAAAAAATCACAATTATTTCAATTTTATTAAATATTACCTTGACAACTTATGCTAGAATAAAAACCTGTTTGAATACAAAAATTATTTAGTTAAACTTTTAATTGGTTTTAATATATATTAAAGATATCATAGTTGGAATAGAAAAATATTTCAATGAACAATGAATTTTTTTACAAGAATTGTTTTAATTTTTAATATATTTTATTATAATAACTTATAAAGTTTCAAAATTCTTTTAAAATTCCCCCTTCATCGTTCTTGCTAGTCTGTTAAGTTCATACGTGAAGATTATATTTACTAATTGAAAATTGAAAAGTTTAATACAAATAATCAAGCCATTCGATTTTTAAAATAATTAAAACATTTTATTTGTGTGCATATTGATAGCCCCTATATTTACGGGATGGGGATGTACATGATATATATCATAAAAAAGCCACGTGTTTCAAAGGATGCGCTCCTTACAGAGGGGAACTACATAAACATTTTCAGCAGGGTACAATTTTTTTATCTCGCTTCCGTGTTTCCTGTGCCCTATGTTTCAACATTCAACGGCCTTTGCAAATCATCCCTTCAAAATTTAAATCAAGTTTTATATTTTAATTCTAAGTTTCCTAATTTTGTTAAAAAATTAATTGTAAAATTCCTAATTTGTGGAACTACATAATAAAGAACATGAAAAATAGATATTAAAACTAAAAATTAATACATGCCATCACATTTAATGAATTATTGAGTTACCTCTGTCATATTATATAATTTCATTCTCTGTTGAAAAATTGTTTTAAATGAAAGTTTTATATTATTTTAATTTTTATTCTTCATAAGACATTTTCAAACGTAATATCATAAAATTAAACTAAAATACTATAAAATATTAGATAATTGCTGAAAATATTGTGTTAAATTTTTAATCTTGGTATATAGTTAAAAACCAAAAAAACAAAGCTACAAAAAATTATGTCAAGTTCGTCTTCTATACTTTGGATTTTTGACGCCTTCCGTTTGTCATGTCGGTTATCGCCTCTGATAACACGATGATAACACCTGATAACAAGGCTACGGTAATTAAGAAACTATTTTATAGTACATTTCAGGCAGTAAACAAGTAATACTTGTTGCAAAACAGATTAAGGTGAGATTAAATTTGCTAATTTGAATAAAATATCATTTAGGTATATTTTATTTTTGCAAGATTTTTTAAGACCGACAATTTGCTTCTGTTTCCAAAATGTGTCGATCGTTCAAAAATGGCATGAAAATTGAATTTTTTTAACTCGAAAAATTTTATACCCCAGTCAATGTAATTTTGGTTTGAAATACACCAGAGTATTTTTGCTTATTAGAATTAGTAAATGTTATCTCCTGCTTGCAATTAAAGCTGAAATTTTCTTTAATAACCCTAATATACAGGACTCACTACTAGATCTCTGTTTTCATTTCATCCATGACTCTTGCAATGTCAAGCAATTCTGATCCTCCGAAAACTCTGACCATGCGGTAGTTTCCATTAACATCTCCTTCTACTCCCACCCCACCCAAGTACCTCAGACTAGCAGAATTATCTTAGTGCTACCAAAGAGCCGACTGGGACTCATTCCGCGATTTCGTGTGTGACGTCCCTTGGAACAAAGTCTTTAGTCTTCCCTTTGAAGACTGAACAGCTGAGGTCTCTTCTTGGGTTAAAGCTGTCATCGAAACTTCCATTTCAGTCAGGAAGTTGAGACTTAAATCTCACTCGTCCCCTTGGTTCTCCCCCGCTTACTCGGCCGCCATCGCCCATCGAAATCACTTCCTCCGGCTTTATAGGATTCACGCATCAAACCATAACAGGCACCTCTTTGCCGCTACTCGCAATGAGTGCAAGAAGATGCTTAAAGAAGCCAAGCTGCTGTTTGCAGCCAGAATGAAGCAGCGCATATTATCCCGTAAGTTCCGTTCTAAAGACTACTGGAGGCTCTGTAAAAGTGTACTAAACAATAGCAAACCCTCAATCACCCCTCTAATCAAAGAATGTGAGGTCCTTACCTCTACAACAGACAAGGCTGAATGCTTCGCTCGCAGATTCTCCAACAACTTGACACTCGACTCTTCTAGAGTATCTGTACCCGATTTCCCACCCCGATATGAGGCCCAACTGAATGACATCCACATTACCCCCTTGGTGGTCACTAACATAATTTCAAAGCTTGACCACCATAAAGCGAGCGGAGGCGACGGAATCCCAATCATTGTCCTGAAGAAATATTCCTCTGAACTCTCCTCTGTTCTCTCCAAACTACTGCCTGTCTGCTTCTTATTTTCCTACTTGCTGGAAGTCCTCCTCCGTGGTTCCAATATATAAAAAGAAACACAGATGAACACTTGGACCCCTCTAATTATCGCCCTATCAGCCTCCTACCAATTTTTGGCAAAGTGTTCAAAGCCATCATCAACGTCGAGGTGGTTCAACATCTCACAGCCCACAGACTATTCTCTGACAAACACTATGGTTTCCGCTTCACCAGGTCTACCGCTGATATGCTCATCACTAAATATATACACCAGGCTCTCGAGAAGAACGGCGAAGCCCGAACTGTTACCCTTGATATCTCCAAAGCGTTTGACAGAGTCTGGCATGCTGGCCTTCTACGCAAACTGCGAGGTTATGGTATATTGAAAATTTAATATAAATTTATGTATCGAAAATGAGTGGAGGTACCTACTAAATCTATTCTATCCTGTATAGAAAAAGAAATGTCCACTATACGTTAACTAGTGCTATTTTATCCTGTGTAGAAAACGAAATATTCATGGCACGGTGACTAGATCTATTCTATCCCGTATGGTAAGCAAATATTCCTGACTCGTTGACTAACGCTATTTTATCCCATATTGAAGCAGAAATATATTTAAACGCGCGGGACGAAATTTTCTAATAACTTAACACTGTATATCTATCAGCCAGCACTTAACGATCTATGCAGCAAATTTAGATACATATTAAAGGTTCACTAACATGTGATTTAAAGTGAATTATATCTCTAATTTTGAAATAAATAAAATGAATGAGTTTATGAAAAGAAGAAGAAAACAGATTAAAATAATACAAACAGATATTACTGAAAGAAAATCAATCTAATGATAGAAAGAAAAATGCAAAATAATGAAGAAGAATGAAACTGTGACTAGAGAATAAAATAAATGAAGGACATAGAAGATGCTCGACTAGAAAGAATCGATAGATTGTGGGAGCAAGAAAAACATATATCAGGAAGTTTACACAAAACCCAGTGATGAGAAAAAAAAGAACGTCACGTTTTGTGTTAATCTCAATTGAAAAGGTCAGGCTGAAAGGATAGAAGCATAAATACCACAGTATAAAGTTTCAGAAGATGTGTATAGAAGCTGTATCAAAAGTATTTTACAAATTTTGGGGGCGGGATCCTCACACCAAAACAAGGAAAAACTTCCATATAAACATATGTCCACAAATCCTACGTTTTTGAGTTAAGTTCGAAGAATGTTTACGGTAGATACCACTACCGGCCATAATTATTAGGCCACCCCAGTTTTGTTTAAAAGAAATGATGTATTTCATACTATTTTTAGTATTTATTGCCAAATGAATATAGAATGGTTCTTTTGTTATTATTACTTAGCAAAATGTTACAAGGCAAGGAAGCAAAAATGAAGTCGTTCGAATTACCCTAATTTTTTTTCATACTTTCATTGATAAAATTGCAATATAGATAATTATTAAATATTCATAAATTCATCAGATGCACATATTATTGTGCAATATTAACAAAAGACCTGGTTTTATAAAATCCGAATAGTACATTCGTTGTATAGTTATTTCTGTAGGAAAAATCACGCTTTCTCAGCAACGATCAAAAACAAAATTTTATTGCAAATATGGTACAAAAATTAACATACCGGAAAGATACTTAAAAACATTTCCATACACAGGAAGTTTACATAAAAAATGTGGCTAGATTTAAGAAAGAAAATAAATTAGATATTTGGCTCTGTAAGTAGATAATAGTATTTACATCGAACCCTCCAGCTGAATCATTTTTAATAGTAATAAAATTGATATTAACAGGATCTAGTTGTTTTGATTTTACCTAGATGCTATTTCTTTTTTGTATTTAAAATATTTGCATATCTATATATATATATATATATATGTATGTGTGTGTGTGTGTGTGTGTGCGTGTGTGTGTTTAAGTAACCACGGATGTGTTTTCTATAAGAAAATTTCATTTTATGTCTTTTATATATCTGCTTATTGTTCATATGATTTAATGCCACATGTAATTGGTTCAATTCGAACTTCGAGAAAATATTCCTGTGAGAGTGTTCCAGTTCATATTTTGATTTAAGCTTTTACGAAAGCTATTTTTTCTGAGTTCTTCGACGGATATATTTAGGAGAGACAATTGGAAAGAGAATAGGTTTCGAATAAGACTGCAGTTTTTAAGAAAACAAATACCATTGGTAAAGAGAATGATCTGAAGGTTTGAAAGATGTCATTTACTATGGCTGAGAGAGTTAAAAAGAGACAGACAGATTTTGAAAAAGAAAAGTAAGTAGAAATCCTCTAGGAGATGACAAAGCTAAATATCAATTGTGATTGCATTTTCCATTTGATAACATGAATAGTAAAAGAGAAAATAAAGCTTTTTTTTATTTGAAACGAAAAAATGGCCGACAGAAACAGGAAAATAAAATAAAGAAAAAGTTTATAGTAAATGGTAAAATATGATTTTCACTATTCAACAACCCTCTGTAGAATTGTTTTTTTTTCTTTCAATATAATTACTGATTACATGTGTCATTTTCATATATTTAGTGATCACAGTTTAGTCTTTTGCATTTAATGTAAATATCGATCATTTACCAATAATGATTGATATTGTACATTCTAGTTCTGCTTTCAGAGAAAACCAGGCAGAATAAAAGAATGTCTCAGTAGAATTCTCAAGAGAGATGTAATTTGTGTTTGAAACATTAAAGCAGTCGGTCAAGGGAAGGCAAAGAGGAGTGAGGATTTAGAATTTGGGAAAAAAGACGAATATGGCCATTACTATCAATATCAAGTAGAGAGTGTACGCGCACATATCGGATTAGATACTGTCTAGCTGAGATCACCATTTGGTGATGAAAAGAGAAAATGTTTTTAAGGAAATGAAACTGATAAAATAGAAAGGAAAGAGAATAGAAAGTGAGTCAAGAGAAAAAAGGAAGAAAATGAGAAAAAATTGGAAGCAAAAACGAAAGTAAAAAGCAGTACCGAAAAAAAAAGAAGAAAATGGAGAACTGAAATGAGAAAGATTAAAGATTGAGTAAAGAAAAAAAAGAACATGTAAAGAAATAACAACAACGTCAAAAGGAAAGAAATGTAGAAAGAAAATTGTATTTCTGATATCGAAATAATCGCTATAAGAAAAGAAGAATAAAAGAAAAGATAAAAGTTTTTCAAGATGACATGACTATAAAAATATAGGGGAAGAAAATTTAGGAGGAAGCATTGTGAATGAAAAATAAAGATGAAGAGGGGATAAAAAAAGAATCATCGTTGGATGATTGAATAGAGAAGAAAATAATATACAAAGTACTTTCAGAAATATTCACGAGTTAGCAAAAGGAGTTGCAAAATGTCAAGTAAAAATACAATAAAGATTAAATGGTAAAACAATAATTAAGAGAACCTATAAAAACCAGAATTGCCAATGGAAAATTTTTGAGACAATATAAGCCAACTTGAAAGATTGCTGCATTAAATTCTTTCTAACAACATCTAACGTCATCTTGCATGACTAAGCTAACCTTAGGATGGGAGGTAAGAAGATGCTAAATAACTTAATCTTGCATTGGTTTCTCAAAAAACAGGTGAACATTCTTAAATGTTTTAGAATATTGCCCAACAGAGTGAGTTATGATTTAATCAAATCTATGACAATCTAGATACTTCTAGTTGCGAAGCCACTTTTTCCTAATACAATTACACAAATATATAACAAATATATAACACATATTTCCTTTCACGAAACTCCAGCCTGTGGAAATCTTTTCCATTTACCTGTTTCCCTGATAGCTACTATTTCCAAAAATTTAAAAATTTAAATTTCTCACACTGAAACCAACTGTGAACTAGTGGGGGTCCAACATTGCTAGGGGCGAAAAAATTATATATATATATATAATGTTATCAAACCAACACACACACACACACACACACACACACACACACACACACACACACACACACATATATATATATATGTCTATACTTCTTGTATATATGTATATATATATATGTATATATATATATATATATATATATATATATATATATATATATTGATTGTTTAATACTTACTTTTGGGCCCTAATAGGGTTAGACCAGTAGACATTTGTATGAAAAAGTGTTCTATACAATTATATTGTAGAACTTTTGAATATGTTCCATTTTTAAGCGAGTTATTTCGCTACCCAGGTTTCTACCATGAGTGGTGTCTTCAGTCGATTTTTAATAACTGATTTTACCTTTTACCGTTCTTTTTTGTTTTTTGTTTTTTAAGAACGCTCTTGTAACGGTGTTTTATTTGAACGCTCACGTGGCAGAGAATTTATGAACGAGCATTGGTTTAATTCAAACGAATTATGACGTTTTCATCCATGGTTGTATGAACCTAAGAGGTATTTCTTAGTGTGGATTCATTTTGTCATACTTTCTGTTCTTGCATTTAACAGTTCGTCTTTATTTGGGTATGTCATAATTTCTAATTTTTCTTCTTGGCACAGTCTACATATTTGTCCAAAACACAAAAAAGAAACCCAAAGTAAAATGGAAAATCCTTGAAAAAACTAGAAACTGTAACTCGCTTAACGACATCTGCCCTTTATGCCTGAGTAAAAAGCTGCACATTCTAAGGTGCCCAAACTATTGAAACGTGGTGATGAATTAGCAGTGTTATGTACCATCGAAAATATCTTTCGTTAAAATTTAATTAACCAAAAGGGATTTGTCAAAACTAGTGCTCTAATATAAAAATCAACTTACAGTTAAAATTATTTACCTATTTGAAGTATTATGTGGCCTCACTAAATACCTCATTCAGATAAAATAATCCTCTCCAAATGCTAACTAATATCCATGATTAATCCACAAAATAAAAAAACGAATATTATATTAATAAAATAAAATAAACCCATACAACACTAAAAAGTCACTCTATCGCATCCCCTCATAGATAGTAGTAAAATAAAGTGTCTACCCTATTTTAAAAAAAAACTAATATCCCAATATAAGAATTATCTAGACAAAACTAACAAGTAACCTGTCCAAAACTAAACTACCCCGCCACCCCTCTCCTAACCCATAGCTGTATTTCTATGGTTACAAACAGCCGACAGACCGGCTTAGACATACTAAATTCCCACCCCATACATCACTTACATATCACATTCCCAAGAATGAATCGTTTCCACCATTTATTTTCATTTCCACTAATCACCAGAAGAAGGGCACTTGTGCTCTGATACATGAGAATTTTTGTGTAGCGATACTATGCTTTTATAAACCATTGTAACAAGTATTACTATATATATATATATATATATATATATATATATATATATATAATAAACATAAGTTGGATGTTTTTATGAACTCATTGGTAATATTATATTTCGCGGCTCTCTTATAAACCGCTCCTCTTCTTACAACACTAAATAGGTCAAAATTATCCAGAAAAAGGCAAGTAAAAAAGACAAGCAAAAAGAAATAGAAGAAGAGAAGAAAATAGAAGAAAAGAGGTTAACTTAGCAGTGTTAGATATTAGCGTCTATATTATATCTAGGCGGCATTGGCCTATATTTACAATGACAGTAGTTATGGAAGTCAGTATTTCTTGACTTGGATTTTTAGTTATCTATTTTAAGATGCATGAGAACATCTGCTGCCATTTTGACCTTGCTCTCAAGGCAAGAGTAAATGCTTGTGTCATCGGCGTAGATCGCAAGTTGAGAGCTGATGGCATCGAGAAGGACATCAACGAAAGTTGAAAAGAGTAGGATCAAGGATGGATCCTTGGAAGACACTCACATTAGTACGAAATGATCTAGACGTCTGTTCGTTCAAAATAGCTTTTATTACATGATTAGATACAAAAAAAAAAAAAACTAGAACAGTTAAAAGACGTGCCCGGAAACAGGGCAACTTTTAAGTTTGTGGAGAATAACAGCATACGAAACCTTAGAAGAGGCCTTCGAGATTTCTAGTATTACAGCTGGGGTTTCAGTTTTTATCTACAGCATGATAGACTTTTTCCGCAATTATTGTAGGTACATCCGCAGCAGACCTGCTAAAACGAAAGTCATATTGTTTGACAGAAAAAGATCCTGCATTGATTAGGTCCTCTAGAATTTCTCACAAAAGAGGAAGAATTATAATACGCCGATAGTTGGAAGGGTCGAGCGGTTCACCAGAATTCTTAAAAAACTGATACAACAGATAATGACTTCCAGCAGGTGGGAAAGCAAGAGGCAGCGAGGTATTTATTATACAGTTTAGAAAGAACAGGGACTAATTCGGAAGTACGCTTCTTGATGAATATTACAAGTATGTATGTATGTATGTATGTATGTATGTATGTACTTCGGATAATTAAAAGAAGAAGACCCCCCGAAAATAAATTGTAGAGAAAGTTTTTTTTATGTTCTATTTGTCAATGAAACACACAATGCATCACTTTTAAAACAATATCGTTTTAAGTACAACGTTCTCTATGCTATAAGTCTATTAATATTTTTACGCGATTTTCCAAATTCTTGCTGATTATTTTATCGCTGCCGAAGTGCATTGCATGATGGAAAGAAAAGCCACAAAAAAAAGATGAAATGACCTTAATAATAAAAGTTATTATGAAGATGACACATTATCGGTTTATCGTGGGATGATCATATTAGTCAAAGACTAAACTGTTATGTAGGTATCAGAGGACCCCTGTGGTTCTATCGGAAAAGTTTTGCCCCTGGAAGAGAATCTCCGGAATTGAAATTTCCTTCTAAGAATTAAGAATAGATGTAGAGTCTGCGTTAATAGAATGACAAACTCGCCAAAAATCTACAGACCTTAAACAACATTAGTTCATAACCATAATAAAATTTCAAATCACATGATTCCAGATTCGGGCGTGATTTAATAAAAACAAACAAAAAACCAATATATGTAGTGGGTTTATACATATATTGGTTTTAATACAACCACGCTTTCCCGTAGACTTACCTATCACATTTCTGGTCAGAGTACAATTAACAACATTTCTCAGAAACACATAACCATGTAGGTAATATCAGACAGATTTTAGTCAACAATACAAAACTTCCCACTCATACACACAGTAAAAAGAACCTTCAGATATTGGAGGCCATCTGCATTAAATCCAAACAACCCACACTTAATAAAATCACGTTTAAATCTGGTCATAACACATTACATTGCATTTGTATATATGGTTCTGTTAACATTTCGCTCTATCACGGGGTGTGACGTCATAGAACCGCATTGCAAATTTGCGAACTGCGTTTGTTACTTTTGGTAACTATTACCGTTGGTTAGCGGAGTTTTATGTCAACACAAGATAAAATCGTCGCTGATGGGGGATATTTTTTGTGTTACCGTCTTTATAACCTCTTTGAAGATGGCTCATGTGAGCCGAAAGCTTAGAACCAACTTAATAAAAAATTATTCAACTGTTGGAGAATTTTTGTCTTTATTTTCAACTGAAATTAAAGCCAAAATACGATTAAACATAATAGACATTCATTGTCCTTATATTTAGCAGTATATTTAGAAAATTATTTGCTCCCTCGATACACTATATATATATATATATATATATATATATATATATATATATATATATATATATATATATACGTTCTTATTTTAGCAGGATCGTTAAGATTTGCAAAAGGACACGAATACTATTACTGTTGTGTGAATCAGAAAACTACAACAATCTTCCAACATGTAGGTACGTATTCTTGAATTTTGTAGTTTTTTGCGTGGCACCAGATAACGTCTATGACTCTATCCACTAAGCAACATCTTATTATATATAATGATATATGAATACATATATATTCATGAATAAACTGATATATATATATATATATATATATATATATATATATATATATATAGATAGATAGATAGATAGATAGATAGATAGATAGATCAAGCTTGTATGACAATAAAATGACCATTTGAAAGTTAAACTATTTTGACATATCGCACATATAATAATGTGCTGCTGCGTTAACCAACAGAACATGTTATTTTTGGTTTGTTGTTCAACATAGAAAACAATAGATAAATAAGTATTTAGGCAAAACAAACTCCCATGGTGACGTTTCATGTCCAAAAATTAGTAGTAGAATTAAATTGCTTTTCACATTGTCTGTCAGCTTTGACACAGTGCAATCATAAACATATCCAGGGCATCTAGTAGCTACCATGATTGCTTCCCATGAGAATTTTCTGATGCAGGGGTTTCTGGAGATAAAGATGAAATGGTTGGATTGAGTGAATTCCATTCGGAAGTGGAACTCACCGGGAAGGAAGATAATGGTTGTTACGCGATTAGTTTTGCAGACGCTTAGGGAAAGTACGTCTCATAGGATGTCGACAGGGTTAATGAACATCAAACTTCAAAGGTTTTAACCGCCAAAGCGAGATCAAAGTATTCTTCAACTTGCCGCTAATGACCCTTACAAATTGACGCTTGACTCACCGAATTCTACAGTGAGGCAAATGTGGGTAGAGGCTGAGTTGTTTCCGGAAACTTTTAACGGTCATCGGCTATCTCGGCTTTGACTATATACCAGAGGATTTGTTATACACGCGTGTCCCCCGGCCCAACAACAACAGCAACACACACACACACACACACACACACACACACACACACACACACACACACACACACACACACACACAGAGCAGTATATATACCTCGTTCATTCAGTAATGAATAAGAACACTCTAATTACTGGTGTGGGTTTACATGGCATATCACACGCTAAAAGTACGCCGCCTTCTAACAAGCGCTCATAGCTCAAAGGTGGAATCGCCGATTGACGCCAATTCGGTCGTGTTTCAATTCTGGGTTAAAGCAATCGGATGTCTAACCGTTCTGATGAGCTCTAATACAGCGAAACATATATTTCTTCGGATGACTATGTATATATGGTACAATATACTTATAAGGTATGATAAATATAATATATCGTGGAGACAGTCTGTATCATGCTAAACGCAGTTGTCAGACCCATAGCCTGGCGATTGCGTTTCACATGAAATAACACACACACACACACACACACACACACACACACACACACACACACATATATATATATATATATATATATATATATATATATATATATTGAGTTTGTCCGGAAAGTTCATAGCAGTTTTTAGGGGAAATTAAAACACAAAACAAAATTATGCCATTAAATATTTATTCATCCAAATATGAACCATTTTGTTGCACAACATTTCTCTATTTTTCCTTCAACTTAAAGATTCCGTCTTCCTAGAATTTTCGTAGTTTCCCAGTAAAAATCTCATTCGGGTGATTTGTATCTCATCCAAATAATTAAAATTTTTACCATTGGGAATTTTTTGCAAGAACCTGTATGAATGAAAATCCGAATGATTAATGTCTGGGTTAGAGGACCACATTCCAGCCAAGCTGCAAATTTTCTTCCGTATCGCCAAAAAAACGTGAGGTCTGCCATTATCCTGATGGAAATCAACATCTTTCTTGTTCGCCAATTCTGGTCGTTTTTCTTGAATTGCTGCCTTTAATTTGTCTAACTGCGAGCAATATTTTTTTAGAATCAATTGACTGGTTACTTGGCAGAAACTCATAACACAGGAATCCTTTCAAATCCCACCAGATGCACAGTATGATATTCTTAGGGTAAAGACTTGTATTTCGGGTGGTTAAAATTGGCTCATGTCTCTTACCAGAGGATGTTTTTTGCTGAACATTGTCGTAAACGATCAATTTCTCATCACCTGTAACTATTTGCTTCAAAAATTGTGCATTTTCATTGCATTTCTACAGAAATTTCGTGTCTGTTTTTTATCATACAAATGCGAGATCGCCAGTAATATGAAGGGGGTTACAGAGATACACAGAGGAAAGAAGACTGGCGAGGAAGAAAGGATAAAAGATGTGTGGTATTCAGGGAGATAAATGGCAATTGATGTTGCAGTTAAACTTTCGATTATGTCAATTCCCGCGTTGAATTATGTGGATAATTCTTAATCAATGTCTTCATTTCGTCATCATCTGTAGTGGGAGAGGGCCTTTCTGATCTTTCTTCATCAATAAGGCTACAATCACAAACTCTAAACTAAGTGAACTACTTCTGTACAATTCTGTCAGCTAAAGCACCTTCACTGTAGACAGCAAATATATTTTTCTTTTCTTTTGTTTTTAATTTTTTCCTGCGAGGCATTTATGTAAAACCCATATATATAGAAATGGAATACGGAGGAAATTTTAAAAATCTTTGATTGTTACCCTGATCAACAGGCACTGATCAAGAGTAGAAAGGTTTTAATAACTACAACAAATATGCAAATATTAGTCCGACTATATGTTACGAATGCAGATCAACACATACACACCCACACACACTAAGCTTAAACCCCGCTAAGCAACAAAGGATAGTCACGTGTGAGCATATAATCAGTTTGGAAGTAGCAGGACAGAGGTTAAACTGACCCAAATACCCACCTAGTAACAACGGTCTAGACAAAATTCAGGCATGAAAAGTCAAGAATCAGCAGTAGCCAAAATTCGAGTCTAAAATGTGAATCACGAGGTAATCAGAAAATCCATTTATATTTCGACTGATCAGGTCACGATATTTCTACGCTGAAGCTCAGACAGCCTATGAATGAATGAGGAGGTACATTTTTATAATGATGTAACTCAACCAAGACAGTCGTAGCAACTCCGGATAAAAATCATAAGAGTATAAGATTTATTCGTTAAATTGATAAGAAGAAGATTTAAATGAGAGATTGCAGAATTCTAAGAATATAAAATCCAGCGATGTCAAGAGGAAAAGAAGTTGTAATAGATCGAATCGATCATCAGATAAGAAAGATCTCGACGCAGATTTGCAGAGAATATAACGTTCAGTTGAAGAAACGAAAGTGAAGAAAATTGCAGAGAAGTTTGTTTGCAGAGAATATAACGTTCAGTTGAAGAAACGAAAATGTAGAAAATTGCAGAGAAGTTTGCTACAGTCGGGCAACATTTGAACCCAAGTATATATAGAAAAAGAAATAAAAAAAGAGAAAGAAAAGAAAAGAAAGAGAAAAAGAGAACCAAATAGATAAGTCATTATACTTTTGGCCCCGTGTTATAATTAAATGCATACATCCACCAATAATGTGTTATTGCAAACACCCTCCACACGTTCAATAATATTGTGTATATCCTATCCTATTTTTGTTTTATGTGTTGATTGTTTGCATTCGTTTTAATTCGTCGTAATTCGTTATAATTCGACAAGTTTTGATATCCCAACAGAGGTTCTGAGATTTAATCATTGGACATTCTCATTCAGATTTTATTTTTCTATTATTTTATTATTTTCTATTCGATCGTTGAATTATTCCTTTTATATATTAGAATTTATATCAAAACCATTTCGCCTTGTGTTAATCCCTTGGATTGTTGGCTAGTTCCTTTGTTTATAAAGAAGCGACCTGGGAAAGATTATATTCGATCATACCGACCGAATAATAATCTTATCTACTATCTTTATTTTATTTTTATTGTCTATTCTATACGATCTAAGAGGGATAAATCGTATCCATCCAATGATGTATGGCATGTAAATATCCCCAAATCGGCGTATAATCATAATAGTGATTGTCGACGAGGAGAGCATGTGACATATAAGTAATGTGAATAATGATAAATCCAGAAATGCAAGCAGATATAATATTTGAAAATATATTTAAAATTATATATGGAAGCTTATACCAACAAAGACGATAAAATTTCTCTTTCATTCATGCCGTCATTTAGGATTAAATTAATACTAGTTTTAACCTGTGAAAATTTCAAGGTTTTCTTATTTTAATATTCTGATGAATCTTACTTCTTCAGTTAATGATTGAATAAGCGCATGACAAATTCTAATAAAATAAAATGCCCGTAGAAATTCCTCTGTTGCATTATTAAATATTTGAATTTAACAACTTTAACAAAATATTGTAATGACAATAATAATATATAAAAGTTCTCTCATTTCTTCGTTCATATCATTCCTACTTGTTTGCATTCGTTCTGTATTATATTTACGGATTGCTTGTCTCTCTTCTTCTCATAATCGTTTTCGGTTTCTTCTCTCTCGTTCTCTTTCTGTCTCTCTGTTGTTCACAACAAAAACTGAAGGTCCGATTGGACAAAATAAATAACAAAAATGGATGAAAAGTATTTTCTTAGTTAAAAAAAGAATCAAGATGAAAACAGCAAAGAAAAACTTGAAATTATTATTTAAAGCACAAAAACACTATAAGTACACTAATACTCTCTCACTCTCTTTCATAATATGTGATATATATTTTACAGTAATTTTCTTTTCGTTTTATAATTCCTGTTCGACGTTTTCTTTCATTTATCAAGCGTGTTTGTGTGTACGTCGTCCGGCGTTCTTATGTTTCATTTGTTGTGTCTGCGTGTGCGTTCATACCTCTTTCTAGAGTGTAACAATCGCAGGCACTACGGTATTAATTTTTAAATTTTTAATTTGTAGATAGTAATTACCGACGAATGTACCCACTAGTCATTTGGTGATGTTTCCAACTCAGTCTCTTGACTACAATCACAATTAATTATATACATAATAATTAAAATGTAAATGCTAATGCTTTTAGTTCTAAAATTTATATGTATTGTTATTATAGGTATTAAAAAATTAACTTTAATGCAGAATATGAGAATATTGCAATAGATAGCGGGCCGAGATCGAATCCCAGTCGAATTCATTACGTTGACTTACATGCACATACTTTTAGCAAGTGTATGAATCCATGATTGGCAGCCAGCCTAAGGAAAGTACTTTTTTTGATTTCAGGCATCTTATGTAGCCCTGGCGAAGTGCATACAATAAACAGCTAATGGAAATATCGTAGAGTTCACAATGACTGCATGATCCCGGCCAGCTCTGGTTAAGATACGAGGAAATAAGACTGCTAATAAAAACAAAAGGTGTATAGATATGTACAAATTTGCGATAGTGTTTGCAGACACAGTCACATATACTGAAAATAACAGAAAAATTGGGGTATGTTTTTAAAGAGTTTTTATGATATATATTTAGAAGAACGAGAAGAAAAAAGGAACGGCATTACGATTTACATCAATGTCTGTAGGAGAATCTACTTATTTAAAAAGAATTCTATCGAAAAAGTACTTAAATTCCAATACTAAAAAATCATTTGATATTGTTCAATTTTTTTTTTTTAATCATATCACCCCAAGCAAGGCAGTCCACTGCCACTATAACGTAGGGAGTTACATAGAGCGATTGGGTATAGAAAATGTCAGAGGGAGGGTGATAGACGAGGTAGAACGTACGTAGGGAGAATGTTGGAGGGAATGGATGCGAGTTAGTGTGTTAGGAGGTGTCTATTGACCTAACATTTAAACTCCTGGAGGTTGTAGCCGTCGGGGAAGCAATCATGCGGAAGGGAATTCCACAGGCGGGAAGTGCGAGAAAAGAAGCTGTTGGAGTAGAATTTGCGGTTACATTTCGTCGGTTTCACTGTAAAGGGGTGGGACCTAGTTGCCAATCTAGTATCTCGTGCAAATTCACACCTAGGGTGCACCAGTGATTTAAGTTCATCCTTGCAGAAGCCATGAAAGTACTTATAGAAAAGGTACAGGGAAGCCACGCCACGCCACGCCGGTGAGAGAGTGACTGCAGGCGGTCAGCTAAGTCGGTATCGATCACATTACATATTCTCCGCTGTATTTTGTCAAGAAGCCCGAGGAGAATAGCAGGGGCACCCGACCAGATGTGGCAGCAGTATTCAATACACGGGCGGATGATAGATTTATATATGTACAGGATAGATTCAGGCGGAAAGAATTTCCGGGCCCTGCACAGAGAGCCGACTTTCATAGCAGTGGATTTAGTAATGGATTCGACGTAGTCATTTCACTTGAGGTCTGCTGAGAGTGTCAGGCCGAGCAGGCGTAGTGTTTTACTCTCCGGGAGGCAAACCTGTTCCATGCTAATGGGGGAGGAGGAGGTGCGGTTGTCTGTGGTGGTTAATTGACAGCAGCTTCATTTTGGAAGAATTGAATTTTACGAGCCATTTCTTACCCCAATCCACCACGGTTTGGAGGTCTTTTCAAGCTCGACAGCGAGGTTCGCCTTGTCACCAACACTAGATTTTTGATGGAGGTGAGAGTAAACTGTGTTATCATCGGCGTACATGCCTACTTGGGATGTTATGGCATCGGGGAGATCATTGATGTAGATTAGAAAGAGCGTAGGACATATGATGGCGCCTTGGGGAACCCCCGCGTTTGTAGGATAGTTCTGAGAGGCATGTCCGTTTAGTACCACCTTCAAAATACGGTTAGAGAGGAATAACTGGATTAGTTCAAACAAATGTCCAGTTAGGCCGTAGCTTCGCAGTTTCAGTAGAAGGCCGGCATGCCATACTCTGTCGAACGCTTTAGATATGTCCAAGGCAACTGTTCGCGCTTCACAATTCTCATCAAGAGCCCGGTATATATACTCGGTGATGGTCGTTAGCATATCAGCAGTGGACCTTGTGAAGCGGAAGCCATATTGCTTGTCCGAGAGTAGCCTGTGGACCGTGAGATGTCGAACGACATCGGCGTTGATAATGGCTTCGAACACTTTGCCAAAGATCGGAAGAAGGCTGATAGGGCGGTAATTTGCGGGGTCCGAGGGTTCACCAGTGTTCTTAAATATTGGAACCACAGAAGAAGACTTCCAACAGGCAGGAAAGCAGGAGGAAGATAGGCAGAGGTTGTAGAGTTTAGAAAGGACAGAGGAGAGTTCAGGGGTACATTTCTTCAAAACTATGATAGGGATTCCGTCCCCGCCGCACGCTTTATGAGGGTCAAGTTTTGAGATTATGTTAGAAATCAGCGAGGGCGTGATGTAGACGTCATTCAATTAGGCCTCTGTTCTAGGTGAGAAGTCGGGTGTATAGACTCCAGACGAATCCAGACACGAGTTGGTCGAGAATCTACGGGCAAAGCATTCAGCCTTGTCCGCTGGGGAGGTGAGGACCTCAAACTGGTTGATTAGTGGGGGTATTAAGGACTTACTCTTGTTAAGCACGGTTTTACAGAGACGCCAGTAGTCTTTGGCGCCGAACTTAGAGGATGCTATGCGTTGCTTCAATCTGGCAGCAAACAGCATCTTAGCTTTGCTAAGTACCTTTTACACTTATTACGAGCTGAGGCGATGAGGCGCCTGTTTTGTCCGACGCGTGGCTACGATAAAGCCGGAATAAGTGATTCCTGTGGGCAATGGCGGCCGAGCAAGCGGGCGAGAACCAGGGAGACAAATAGGATTTAAGCTGAAATTTCCTGGCAGGGATGAAAGCATCGATGCCAGCCTTAACCCAGGAGGAGACCTCTGATGCACAGTCTTCGACGGGAAGACTAAAAACATTGTTCCAAGGGACATTCAACGTGAAGATTAAAAACATTGTTCTAAGGAACGTCGCAGAGGAAGTCACGGAACGAGTCCCAGTCTGCTCTTTGATAGCAGTAGGACATTCTGTTGGTCTGGGTTTGGGTTTCTTGGGTAGGGGTGGAGTGGAAACAGATGTTGACAGAAACTACGACGTGGTCAGAACTTACGAGAGGGCAGAGCTGTCTGGTGGTGCAAGAATTTGGGATGGAAGTGAAGCAGAGGTCTAGTAAAGAGTACCTTCCGTTAGGGCTGTTGGAGAAAACCGTGAGGAAGTCCACCACTTGCGTAAGGGATTGGGAGATTGAAAAATTAATGGTGTGGACACCAGCAGGGTCGGTGACAGAGTTTTTCAGCCACTTAGTGTCGTGGGCGTTAAAGTCACCAAACACGAATTTATGGGAAGATGGGTGAGAAGAAATGGCCTTGTCGATATTGTCAGAGATGCTGTCAAGTACTGAACAGTCAGAGGAGGAGGGGGAGCGGTAGAGGAAGAAGAGATAGCTCACTGAGCTTAGAAGTGAGAGACGGAAGCACATGAAAGACTGGTCCAGGGATTCAAGAGATGTCACTCTAGCTAGGTGGGGGGGGGGGGTTCGCTGACATATACCCCAAGCATATGGACATTGGAGTCCTTCCTGAAGAGGGGAAGGTAGCCAGGAACATAAAACTCAGAGGAGGGGATAGAAGGGTCAAGGTTAGTTTCACATAGGGCTAAGATATCAGTTGAATTAGTTTGGAGGAATGATTCTACGCTATAAAGGTTAGTTCGGATGCCTCGTATGTTAGTGAAACAGACACAGACAGGTTTGGGCGTTTTCCGAGTAGCTGGTTTTGTTTTGCTGTTTTGATTGTTGTTCTTCATAGTGTTTTAGGTGAAGAGAGCGGTCTAGAGCAGAATCGGTCGGTCACTGTTTGCAGCATGTGAGGAATGGAGATTGGCGCAGCCTGCAACATAATGTGGCCTCGGGGTTGCCCACCGGAGGTTCATGAAGGGACACCCGTCCATGCGCGATATGGCACTACAGGAACCCCGATATTATTCAATTGTTGATTAGATCAGCGTCTCAAGACGCTACGCAAGTGTTCGGGCTCCTAACTACCAGTCGGAAGCAGCAACCAGGAAACTGCCAACCCGGTACCCTCAGAATGGAGAGACATTGCCACCACACCCACCAACAGCAAAGAGCTTCCAACTGAACTAACACTAAGACCGAAGAAGCGGGTAGGTGAACCGGGAACCCCTACCTAAACAAGAAACAAGGTGATCATCTCTACTATTGTTCAAAAGATGGGGGTGGAGTGTGAGACCGGGTGATAGTAGGTACTATCTACTTCAATTAAAAAGAAGATTTACTAAGTTTTAACTTAGTAAAAGTCCAAGCGGAATATAGGTCGAAAAAAGTAGTAACAAAAAAATAAGTAAATTATTAAAGGCAGAGAGAAGAAAAAAAACAAAAACAAATCGATTTGACATCTTACCTGAGCAGGTCACACTGAAATTTGAGCGAAATATTGCGGAAGACATTTTTAATTTCGACTCTATAATTTTCAAAATATCTCGGACAGTAAACTGCTACAAAAAATTTGTCAGGAACTCTGGCCGGAAGGGATTATTTATTAATATTTAGTTGCAACAGAAATATTGTTCACACACACACACACACACACACACACACACACACACACACACACATATTTGCATAAAGAGATTCTTTAGAAACATCTTACACATCATCAGAAGAAAGTATTAGCAATGTTAATTGACAAAAGGTAATGAATTGTCACTGCAGGAGAAAATATGTAAGGAAGAAAACAAACGAACGACTAAAATTAAAATTTATAGGTAAAATAATCGTTAATATGAGTAATAGGAAGAGAGAAAATATACCGATGAAATGGTTCCACCTAAGAGAGAGAGAGAGAGAGAGAGAGAGAGAGAGAGAGAGAGAGAGAGAGGACAAATAACCGATTCTTTCTGTTTTAACAGAGACCGTTGCTGTCATTTAATATTGACTACTAGTAAACGTAAAAGTAAAGCGGTCAGGTTTCTGTAGAAAACAGTGAACTACTCGTTCATGTATTTTGCTGCACAATTCCAGTTATCCAGCAGGTATTAGTCGATACTGGAGTCACATAGAGGCAAGCTCTCTCACAAACTACGACTAGAAGAACCCTGTCTTATATTAGCATAATCCAGGTCACTATTTGCTGATTGGTTCATCCTACATATTCAGCCTGGTACTGACATTTACATTTGTAGACAATAGAACTACTTTTAAAGTAGGACAAACTATCTTTGACAAAGAGGTAAAATATATATTTATATATGTATATGAGCTAACCCATTTATATAGAAAGTCACCAAGAGTATAAATAGCTACAGCTAATACCCATGTTTACCACTCTCATGATTTGGTAACACTGCATAACAATAGCGTCGCCAATATGAACAGTTATCACTCGATAATTAAGAGTACGCACAACCGTATCTTAGGAATCTAGCAGCTAAAGCTAGAGTGAAAACGCAGAAAGAGTTGAAATAAGTTGACAGAGAAAAACAGATGACATCTCTTTTTGGTAGTTGTTGGTTGTGAGGTTATTATAAAAGTATCCACAAGTGCCCACCCAAGGCAGTTGGAGGAAATGACGTTCGACGATATATTCCCGACTGTGGAATTCTCTTCCACACGATTGCTTCCCCGACGGCTACAATCTCCAGGAGTTTAAATGTAAGGTCAATAGACACCTCCTAACACACTAACCTGCTCCCATTCTATCAAAGACTTCCCATCTGCCCAACCCTCATCCTCGCTATCCTTACTCATCTGTTACCTTCCTCCTGACATTCCCTATGTCTAACCACTCCTTCTCTTTACCTTCCCCTATGTAGCCCCATGCGCAATAGTGGCAGTGGAATGCCTTGCTTGGGGTGAGATGATTAAAAAAAATGTCAGCTAATAGTTAAAAATATAAGCTAGTGAAGAGTAAAAACAAAACAAGTGAAAAGAAAGCTAAGATCATAAACATTTCTAAAAAACAGTCAATAAATATATTCTTCGTTTGAAAGAGCTGCCAAAATATATGAATTTTGAGAAAATAGAGATTGAAAAACCAGTTAGTCTAATGAAATGGGTAAATAATCTTCAAATGAGGTGTATCACTAAACAACTTTAATGCAGTACAACTGGGAAAATTTTCACTAGAAGAGTGTGTCGAATTTCTTCAGCAATAAGAATTAATTCAAAAGATACGGATCTGTTAGAGGAAATGGCTACATACGCGATAGAGAAAAAATACATAATAAATGTCCGCTTAGTGTGTTTATAAAAATCAAAGAGAAAAACAAGATGTCTGGCATATAAAAGAGGTGGCAAATTTTTCAAAATTAATCATCTTAAAAGTATGTACAAATTTAAAAAAGGGAAACGTAGAGATGCTCCAAAACATTGATGAAAAAAAAGTGAGCCTGGAAGTAATGAAGACGAAAAGGACATGTCAACACATGACAAACATCTCTGTGAAATTGAGAGCAGTATAGACCCAGAAAATGACTAATTGTTAAGGAATACTCTTATAAAAAAATCACGATCTTCCATATATAGACAATCTCTTAAAGAGAGGAGGGAATATAGTTAGGAGAAAAATATCCCTTAGAGATGAAAAATCCCTTAAAGAGAGTAATTTAACAAGAGTATCAATTAACCCTGAGGCAGTTGAGTGCTTACCACTTACCGGGAGTTAGTGTTAGTAACACTAAACAACAGTATATATATATATATATATATATATATATTATGTCTAGTCCGTAAACGGCGAGGATAATCCAACAAGATCAACTTAATATAAAATATTAATGAGATATTTATACAGAGAGCTCAGTGGATGTTATCCAGAGCAATATGATATTTATAAAATAAAAATCATTTAAATTGGGTATAAGTTATAATTTATTTCAATAAGCTAAATTAGCTCATTTCATTAGATCACTCAATATTCATTCCATTTGGTAGAAAAATATTTTACCGGAATAAGCATTTTTTTAACTGAAGAGCTTGCGTTCGTATACTCACATATATATTTTTAAAAGACGGCATATAAATAGTGTTACATATAGATATATAGATAATCTTAAAACTTGACCCTCACAAAGCGAGCGGTGGTGACGGAATCCCAACCATAGTCTTAAAGAAATATGCCCCTGAACTCTCCTCTGTCCTTTCTAAGCTCTACAACCTCTGCCTATCTGCTTCCTGCTTTCCTGCCTGTTGGAAATCTTCCTCTGTAGTTCCTATATTTAAAAACACTGGAGAACCCTCTGACCCTGCAAATTACCGCCCTATAAGCCTTCTTCCGATCTTTGGCAAAGTGTTCGAAGCCATTATCAACGCCGAGGTAGTCCAGCATCTCACAGCACACAGGCTCCTCTCGGACAAGCAATATGGTTTACGCTTCACCAGGTCTACTGCTGATATGCTAACGACCATCACCGAGGACATATACCAGGCACTCGACAGGAATGGCGAAGCCCGAACCGTTGCATTGGATATATCTAAGGCGTTCGACAGAGTTTGGCATGCTGGCCTTCTATGTAAACTGCGGAGCTATGGTATAACTGGACATTTGTTTGAACTAATCCAGTCATTCCTCTCTAACCGCACAATGAAGGTGGTATTAAACGGACATGCCTCTCAGAACTACCATACAAACGCAGGTGTCCCCCAAGGCTCCATCTTAGGTCCTACACTCTTCCTGATATATATTAATGATCTCCCTGATTCCATAAGAGCCCAAATAGGTTTGTACGCCGATGACACCACAGTTTACTCTCGCCTCCAACAAAAATCTGGTGTAGGCGTCAAAGCTAACCTCGCAGCCGAGATTGAAAAAGACCTCCAATCTATATTGGACTGGGGTAAGAAATGGCTAGTAAATTTTAATGCTTCTAAAACGAAGCTACTCTCAACTAACCATCATCGACAATCTCACCTACCTCCCATTGGCATGGACCAGGCTTGCCTCCCAGAGAGTAAAACACTACGCCTCCTTGGTCTCACACTTTCAGCGGACCTCAAATGGAATGACTATATCGAATCCATTGCTAAATCCGCTGCTATGAAAGTCGGTTCTCTGTGTAGGGCCCGGAAGTTTTTTCCGTCTAAATCTATCCTGCACATTTACAAATCTACCATCCGCCCGTGCATTGAATACTGCTGCCATATCTGGTCGGGTGCCCCTGCTGTTCTCCTCGGGCTTCTCGATAAGGTTCAGAGGAGGGTATGTAATGTGATAGATACCGACTTAGCAGACCGCCTGCAGTCTCTCTCCCACCGGCGCGACGTGGCTTCCCTGTGTCTCTTCTATAAATACTTTCACGGCTTCTGCTCCGATGAACTTAGATCACTGGTGCCCCCTAAATACGAATTTGCACGAGATACTAGATTGGCAACTAGGTCCCACCCCTTTACAGTGAAACCGACGAAATGTAACCGCAAATTCTACTCCAACAGTTTCTTTCCTCGCACTTCCCGACTGTGGAATTCCCTTCCAAACGATTGCTTCCCCGACGGCTACAATCTCCAGGAGTTTAAATGTAAGGTCAATAGACACCTTCTAACACATTAACCGCTCCCATTCTATCAAACACTCTTCCCATCTGCCTAACCCTCATCCTCGCTATCCTTACTCATCTGTCACCTTCCTCCTGACATTCCCTATGTCTAACCACTCCTTCTCTTTACCTTCCCCTATGTAGCCCCATGCGCAATAGTGGCAGTGGAATGCCTAGCTTGGGGTGAGATGATTAAAAAAAAAATCTAAGTATGCTAACAATTTTCACACATACTTACAAATTACGCATATATTTTCATACTTACACACATCCACACATCCATACTTATATCTACTCATAGATGCTCCCGCACCATATATGCGTGTATACAAATGTATTCTTCATGCATACATTCATATCCATATATAATTATTGTGTTCACACACTCGCAAATTTACTAGGAGCGGTTCTACGCACACATGTATACATATCTATAAATACATTAACAACATTTTGTATACCCGTATCCTCCAACGAATGATCCAAATAAGATATGACAGAACTGGCAAGTGTGTCAGAATGGGGTAATCCTTAGACTTTATGTGTTATTTTAATTTTTTTTATGACGGTGTTTGAAAATTATTTCCTTTCTTTGATTTAATAATTGACTAGATTCTCTGAATTTGATAATTTTAATCTTATCGTCTAAGCATCTGCTTCTGAAGCTGTTGGAGGTTTGAGATTTCCCTATTACCTTTCATTCAATCTGAGGGGAAAGATTTCTGTCTTTTAATTCCCCGAAATGTTTAGAGAGAGCAGTTTGATATTTTAAGTGGGGTTTAGAAAATTATTGATAATATTTATACAGGCGTTGTTTCCATGGTCCGGCAGAAATTCCTATATATAAGGTTTTCTTGTTATTGTATTCACGAGGATAGATGGTTGCTCGGTATATTACCTCTTCGGATCTACATTTACCTCCAACTGGGCATTTGTTTTTGACTCTACAGTTACAGAGAGTTGTATTATCTGTGTTTAGATTGTTATAAAATTTATTTAGTATATTATTATTGTGTGAATTGATGATGTTATTAATATTGCTAGTGCAGGAATAGCTAGTGTTTAATGTCTTCCTATAGAAAATCTTCCTTAGAGAGTTGTTCTGCTTAAAAGGGTTATCAACTAGTTTCATAAAGTATTGTCCGATATTAACATTAAATTATTGACAGAAAGTGGGGGTTGAACCAGAGCACTCTCTTTTTTCTATTTCTAGGTTTATTTGTTCCGGTAATTTGGGGGCGGCTTCTATGTGATGCAACTCCTGCTTGAAGCCACTTTTTTAGGGCAATATTGTAATGTGTCTTATTTTCATTAAATATTTTTCTATTAGATGATAATTTGTTAATTCTAGTATTACGATGGTAGGGATTTGTTTCATTATTTGTTGGGGTGGGGTAAACATTTATGTAGGTTGGGGTTTCATTATTTTTTTGGTAGGGTTTAAATGTTCCACAAATTTAAAGTAATGTCTAAGAAGCTGACTATTTATAAATTGGAGGAAATTTCTATTTTAAATCCAAGCCATTTAAAGGCCCATTTTATCTCTTTTCTACCCGAGATGATAGCGGACCATTACTGTTAGGGATAATCATGAGTCGGTCATCTATGTATAGACCTATTTGTTTGGAGTCCACTATCCTACAAAGAGGGTTTAGGATATAAATTCTTATCAAATCCGCGATTTTGGCGGAATCAAATGCACCCACGGGTACATCAAAGTTATCACAGTGGCTCTTTATCCAAGTAGAATTCAGATGTTCTAGATGCCAATATAATTTTGGATTCTTCATCGGTAAAATTTACAAAGTTCTTTGCGAAATTTAAACTATCTAACAATATTATTTTTTATATATGGATGGGTAGAAATCCATAATGTTGAACTGAATGAAGGTTGCCTTATTTTTATTTTGGATGCTCTTAAACCATTTGATAGTATCTGCAGAATCTTTTCACAGATTGATATTTAGTCAGTTATGTTTTTAAGTACGTTCTTAGATATTAATCTTAGTTCTGTTTTTGGGGGCTAATCAATCTCGTTTGTAGTTTGTTATCGAAGTTGGGTTTATGTTCTTTAAAAAGCAAGTAAACATATTTCAGGTGAATCTTTCCCATTCTATCTTCAATCTAAAGTTTACTTGCACATTCAGTATATATATATATATATATATATATATATATATATATATATATATATATAAGGAACGACAAAGACAGTTGCAATGCTCAAACATTAATTCAAAACAGTGCTCAATATAAAATAGAGCAATGGATATTTATTATGAATTATACTTTAGAGCATGTACAAATTACAGTCTACTACAAAATTGTACATTTTATTTCGACATTGAAAGAACAATGTCTCTTGGTAATAAATGCTAGTTTTAAAAGAAAATTTAAGAAAACACTTCCTTTTAATTTTGGAAAACGTTTCGTACAAGATAAAGAGGGTAGAAAAAATGAGAAAGCAAAAAGATAAATAAAAGAAGGGGAAAGACAGAGAAAAGAGAAGGACACAGAGAAATTATAAATCAAAGAGTAAAACCAGAGAAAAAGAAAGAAACAAGAGAAAAGAGCCACTGAAACGCCTCTGAAAGAAATAGACCACAAATTTAGGTAGGAATTAAAAGTAGATAGAGATATCGGTCACGCGACGTCTGGGCTTAACAAAAAGGAAAAAATGTGAACATGCACAGAGGGAAGAAAGTGTTGGAGAGACAACAGAAGCGGCAAAAAGAAATAGAAATTTGTCCGGAATTGAATTGCAGATAGATGCATTTGTTCGTTGAATCGTATAAAACTAAATAATTTGACATTAAAAAAATGATTAAATCACATACACAAACATAGGAATCATTCAAAAGAAGTTAAGGACGTTTAAAATATAACACGCAGATATAAATTCATTAGTGCTAATATAAATTGGGGAAGTAAAAAAAGATTGAGTTTTATAGAATTTAGCGAACTATCTGCAATTCACTTCCGGCAGAAATCATTCTTTTATATAAGTTTCGTTAAAAAGGTCAAGCAAGGAGCTATGTTTAAGTTTTTATTTAATTTTTCGTGTGATCTAATATTTTTCTTCAGGATAAAAATTATATATAAAAATTGTCCGAATGGTTTATTTATCCAAGCACATTCGGCTATACTTTTATCCATTATCAAGGATGAATTTTGTTTTACTTTCATCTGAATATATAACTTATTTTATGTATATATGAAAAGGTATAGGAATGTTTTATTTTCCAAACACAATCAGCACATTGTGGCTATGTTCATTCTTGATATTGTTGAATGTTGGTTTTTCTTTTTTATTAATATTATACCCCTTATGTTTAGTAGTTTTTACATGTGGATGATGCTATTATTTTTCCATTATCGATGAGTATATTACGGATAAAGATAAACGGGTGTATTTAAATGAGACCTTATAGAGCAATGGTCAGAGGTATGTAACGTAAATCTTTTTGTTAAATATGTAGTAATATAACCAAGTAAGTATTCATTTGCTCATAATAAGTACGATGTATACAAGGGTATGCTGAAAAGAATCATAAGTCGTGCATAAATGTTTTAAATTATCTTTTAATCTTTAATCTTATTTTGCTTAGTTTTAGTAGATGTTTTATGTCATTTTAACTAATTCTCACGCGTCCAGTTAATAACGCCCTACAATACCACCCACAATCGTTCAATTTATCTATCACCTCGTAAGAGATTTGAAATTGATAAACAAGAAGTTTTTTAAATATTATGAAATAAAGAGATTCATAAATTTACGTTATGTTCATCATTCTTTCTGGAAATATTTCATTAGCCGAACAAAATAATCTTGTGCCAAACTTAGTTAAAATCATTGTAGTTTTATTGTATAAAGTTTCTTTCCTTTCCCATCACTCAAACCAAGCGGTTATGAAAGCGCAACAAACAAAGAGCATGAAAAACGAATTTCTTGCTTCTCAAAAAGAGGCCCTGACATCAGACATACATACTCGCCTGTCCATCCATCTCAGTGTTCAAATGGTTATCCGCCTACCGAAGGAATATCATATCTCGATCAAAAATCCAATGACGAAAGTGCCAAGATTAGAGTAGCTGATCATTTTGGGTCGCAGGTGAACTATGATTGGATGAACGAAAGTATTGTTAACTTGGTTGTTGACATGATGATTGCAACAGTATTAACGATTGGCTTTCTAGATCATATATGCATAACGATCAGATGTCGAAAGCTAATATCAGGAAATTATCATAACGTTGAAAGTAAAGATATTAAGTTAAATTAACATCTAGAAAGTACATAAAAGTGGAGAGTGACAAAATCTACTCATCGGAAGAAAATGTATATATAGTACAACGATATAAGGAATTCTGTTAGACATTCTACATTTGTACATAATGGAAGAAAAAATTAGGATTACGTGTATATTTCTAAATAATTATTGTATTTATCTTAATCCGGCATTTTTATTACTTCAAGCGTTATTAGAGTGGATACTTTGTATTTGAAACAGAAGACCAATTATAATTATTAAATAGTGACTACTACACCTTCGAGAAATCGTAGTAACAAAAATATGTTCTAAAAATACCCTTCGGATACATAGACTTACGTAAATATACCCTTCGGATCGGTATGAATCCATCTCTTCCACCCCACCGGCTATGAGTTGATAGTATGTTAGACTGGGTGATGGAGCCTTGGGTAACTACCTGTCTAAGAGAAGGATCAGTCTGAATTCAAAATTCGAGAATAATCAAAACATACATGCGGATAGTCTGGTTTTTCGGTTCAATGAACTGAGTTGCTGTATCTCATACGTCGAAGACGACTAGAGGTTCTAATATATATATATATATATATGTACTGTAAAGTATTTGTCACTTTAATTGGGCAGGTTTATGCCGACTTCGACGACTTGTGAGGACACATTATGATGTCGGCACTCCTCAGGGTTGTCATTTTTTCTGTTATGTCCTGTTTTGTATGGTGGTTGATGTAATTTGATATTTTGTATGAGTAGTCGTATTTACAATTGGTTGTTTTTTATTATTTTTATTAATATTGTGCTGAAGTTTGATTTCCTTTTATTGATTTTAATGCATTCTATTGCTTTTTAATATTGGCGTGAGTATCGCACAATTGCTTTAAATTGAATAGGTGTCTGTGAAAATTCTTCTTAGTGACTTTGTTCTTGTCTTTTGGTTGCCCTTTTTATTGTATTGATCGCTTTTTATTGGGCCGACATTTTTTTACGTGTTGGTATATTTGACCTCTTAAAGGTTTCTTTTTTAGGTAATGGTTGAATGTTTTTGCTCTTTTGTGTATTTGTGTTTGTGGGCTTTATGTCTGATCTTTCCGTTGTTTTTATTATTTTCTGTTATTATCTGCTTTTTGTTATGAGTGTTTGCACACACACACACACACACACACACACACACACACACACACACACACACACATATATATATATATATATATATATATGATTGTTGTTATTGATTGTTATTGGTGTAGCAAAGTAGATATTTGTTCGCATCTCTATATTTTCCCATTATTTCTTATCTTTTGTTTAATATTTTACTTTGGTTTTTAAAGTTCATTATTGATAATTCCTCTTCTAAACATAATTTACAGCTTTTGTTATTGCTGCTGTGTGGTGGTGCTCTTTTTACGATTTCTTATTTAATTTTCGTAGTAATGTTATTTCCTTTCTTTGAATGTTGTTTCTGTTGCTTCTATGTAAATCTTTTTGTTTGTATTTGTGTTATTTGTATTAATTTAATAGATCATCGTCAATAATAATAATTCACCTGCAAAATCTAAACTTCAGAGAACCAGTATCATTCACAAAAAAGAAAAGAAAAAACTTACACTTAATAATACTAATTATGAACATAACCTACACATAATAATACGAATATAACATACACTTTACTCTGTATACAATAAAATTTGCACATATTCAGTTACAGAGAAAACAAATTACATCTTTGATAATGATTAAAAGTATAGCCAAAAGCGCTCGGAAAAACGAAGCACTTGAACAAGGAAAAATCATAAAAACAGGCGAAAAATTAGTTAAAAACTTAACCATAATACCGTGTGCATCATTTTCAATGAAACCTGCAGAAAAGAGAGATAAACAAATGAACAATTGTTAAGTTATATGACACTGGGAACCAACAAGGAAATAACGCTACAACATTCCGGAAAAACCTTGTTTTACGACAAACAACAATAGCAAAAAAAAAAAAAGAAGCATTCCAACATTTCAATAATGAGATTCAACACCATAACGTGATATTAAATAATACAATGACTGAACCTGAATATAACCAAGCACAACACCATATTAGTCTAAGTAACAATAATGCTGATCTAAAAATCTGATAAATTTTCACAAAAGAGCTGCGTAAATTATACCAAGGAAATATCTTATTTCCCATCACCACCGACAAATACGTGAACCTCTCCAGTCATACATTAATAGATGACCAGAAGGAATTCCTAAATCTAGAGCCAAACTGCCATCTCCAACCCAAATTTAACCTCATTGCAAAGAAGACCGAAATTGAAATTGTACACCAGTCATTACACCAATTGAAAAATGACAAATAAATAAAACTCCATCCAAATCTCAGTTATCTCCTCAGGGCGGAAGTTCTCTTCATGCGATATCTACAACCACATCTCAACAAAATGCCGCTAAGATATTAATAACAACTCTATTATCGTCATTCGAAAAACCAGTAAATCTAAGATTTATGTAATTTTGGATTACCACATGAAATTACAGCACTTCATCGAAAAAATCCCTGCCCTGATGAGTGAAGACATCATAATGGTATCCTCACGAAAGTTCGTAGTCGGCATGAATCTGCTCAGTTAAAGTGACAAATTCTTTTCTTTAATCGTATCAAACCTTCATCTCCGCTATGATAGTAAGCATTTTACGATAAAAAGCCTGCTTGCTAAAGTACCTTATGGCCATAAAACTACTAAAAAACAACAATCTTAGTCCTAAATATTATCACAACTTATCACTACCAGTTAGAAAACAATCACCCGCTAACGGAATATGGTAAGACTGTCAATATGTGTGTATGTTTGTGTGTGCGTGTGTGCGTGTGTGTGTAATTCACATGAGTGTGCATAAGAATTAGATAACTCTTTGTATTTCACTAATATCACTGGTCTTCCATCCATTACTACAAATATTAATGTCCAAAATTGAGAGGAAAGCTCTTCTTCATCTTAACAAGCTTTAGTTACATTAATCTTACATTTACCCTTTTGTTATGTGTTTGTGCTGTTAGATAAACCAGTCTCATCTAGGTTTGCTTAGTGGGATTAGCTTTTGCGTGCATAACATGCATATGCAGTTGGATTTCGATCCCTGGTAATTACCAGAATTTGAAACGCTGATTTTCAAAGCATACAGACCAAAGCTACTTGTAAGATTGACCCAAAACAGTTTCCCTAAAATATACATTGTAAATACGTGTATATTTGTTTGTCTTTACACACACGCGTATATATTTTTATTTTTGTAACTGTGAATATGTCTTTCACACATAGACACATACACACCGTAGAACACCCAAACTTTACGGTCTCCCTAGGTCCCACAATATTATGAGCCCTATCATTTCAAGAACAGGCAGTGGCCCACCCAAATATCTATAACCATAGAAAATGCTTGAACTCCTCTCCTCGTTAAGTTCATCACAAAATCATCAGGCAATTTTGTTGAAAAACTATGAGAAACAAATATGACTGACACACTCATGGCCAGTAAAGATATAAAATCACTTTACACTAATGTCCCGGTTGAAAAATGCTTAAATCACTTTGAAAAAAGCATTTAACACAATTAAAGACAAACCGTTCCCTACCAACAGCTAAAATAAGAAAAAAATCTATCATTTCATTACAAATCAATGCTATTTCACATTTAATTACAATTTTTATAAACAAAATTTAGATTACCAATGAAGTGATAGCATATATATCCTTAAGCATCAACACACATCCGATATACTCATGATGCTCAATTTAATATATCTCCGTGATGATTACTTACTGGATCTTGTAGATAAATTAAACAGAGTCGAACATACATTAAGAATTTATATACGAAATGGAAGAAAACACTACTTTTCTTAGATATCGTTTTACACCGAGTTGACAGAAACTTAGTATCTACTGAAAATGAACTAATAAAAATGACCTAATAAACTTCTATTCCCATCATAACAACAAAATAAAATCCGGAATGCTCATTGGATTCTATTTAAAATCACTCAGTGATTTGCAGTCCTCAGTGTTTTCACGAAGAAGAGAAATATATTGAAAATACGTCAAGATTGTGTTTCATATTCAAGCCAAAAATGGTTAATAAAATATTCTAAAATAAAAAAAGCTCTCATTCCTGGAAAGCCTAACGAATCAAAAAATATATTATTATTCCTCTCCATAACTTTATCACAGCTACATCCGAAAATAATAATCTAAAATCAACATAAATTTAGTCACAACTACATTTAAAAAAATTAAAGAGTAAATCATTACAAAACAAAACAGCAAACCACAACTTGAAGGAAAAATTTACTCTACCAACCGCAAGGATTACCAGAGAGAATATATTGGAGAAACTTCAAGAAGTTTAAACAAAGCCTATACGAACACAAAAGATAAATTTGAAAAAAAAAAAAAGAAAGCAGTATACAAAACGCATTAGTTGTTCACCGTAACTAAACTGACCATAATTTTGACAGAAAAATGCAACTCTAATTATAAGAGAAAATAATTCCCTTGGATGAAAATATCTAGAAAGTTCATTAATTCCTAGTTCAGCCACAGTAAATTTGCGTCTGTGTTCTTAGAACGTTTCACAATTCTTGGTAAATTTTCTCTTATCACAATGTAAAGATATTTAAAAACAAAGATGATGGAAAGGAAAAGAAAACGGATACAGATTAATTTGGCTAGATTGTAAAATTAATTATTTAAAACAAATTCTTTCAAAAATTCTTAAAGTAGTAGAAGTACGTATTCATGCGCATTTGTAGTTATAACAACGTCCACAAACCAAGTCTGATGAAATCCTAACGGATAAAACGCGTCACAAATAAACTTTTCCATTTTGTCTTACAATTCTTTCAGTGTATATATATATATATATATATATATATATATATATATATATATATATATATATATACTTGCTTACGTGCGTATGCACGTATGTGTGCATATGTGTTTAGGCATGTGCTTGTGTATGTGAATGCTGAAGGATTCAACACAATGAGGATACTAGTTCGAATAACTCCCAACATAGAGCCGAGTTGCATTAACTCCTCTAAAAATTCTTACTTGTTGCCAAGTTTTGCAAACATCTTCATAATCATTTACTGATTCGTTGGTTGCTTTAACAACAGTTCACCGGAAGTGAATAAATAGCTATTCACATTCGACTGAATCACTTTAGTTTATATTTAACCCCTTCATTATCACATATCAACTCCTTAACTACTTAAAGAAAAAGAAAATACTTGGAAAAATAGTGTGGCATGTAATTTCCTTGGGCAACATTATATCATTTGAGCCTTTGTTATTTTTTGTTGTATTTTGAAAGCTTTTTCACGGTCAGATGTGCATTTCTTAGCCTGCTACTGCGTTGTTGATTTTATTATGAGCTGTTTCCAATAGGAATTAATAAGGAGGACAATCGACCGGCACACAAGCCAAAATACACAAACAGCAACAACAACAAAAAAACATTAACATCAAAAACAGAAAGAACTTTAACTGCGGAAAATCCTTCCTCAACATGAAGATTAACAAAACAAATTGACAAATAATAATTACTTTTGTTTCTCCGCTAAGTGTGTCCTTTACTACTTTCCGAGTTTTTTTTTTCTTTTTAAATGCAGTCAAAATCCCTTTATCTGTACCGTTTTTGATAACGTCACGTATCCGTTATTCTTTAACTGCCCTCGGTTTAGATATGTTGGCGCTGAATATATCACCTGTTTGATTCCACAGTTTTTGACATTTCCATTCTACGATATGTAGACTTGGTTAACTTTTTTTTTCCTAATCATTTCACCCCAAGCAAGACATTCCACTGCCACTATTGCGCATGGGGTTACATAGGGGAAGGTAAAGAGGAGGAGTGGTTAGATATAGGAAATGTCAGAAGGAAGGTGATAGATGGATAAGGACACCGAGGATGAGGTTAGGGTAGATGGGAAGAGTGTTTGAAAGAATGGGAGAGAGTTAGTAGTGTGTTAGGAGCTGTCTATTGACCTTACATTTAAACTTCTGGAGATTGTAGCCGTCGGGGAAGCAATCATGTGGAAGGGAATTCCACAGTCGGGAAGTGAGAGAGAAGAAACTGTCGGAGTAGAAGTTGCAGTTGCATTTTATAGGTGTCACTGTAAAAGGGTGGGATCTAGTTGCCAATCTAGTATCTCGTGCAAATTCGTACCTAGGATGCACCAGTGATCTAAGTTCATCGGAGCAGAAACCGTGAAAGTATTTATAGAAGAGACACAGGGAAGCCACGTCGCGCCGGTAAGTCGGTATCGATCACATTACAGACCCTCCGCTGTACATTGTCGAGAAGCCCGAGGAGAATAGCAGGTGCACCCAACCAGATATGGCAGCAGTATTTAATGCACGGGCGGATGGTAGATTTATATATGTGCAGGATAGATTCAGACGGAATAAACTTCCGGGCCATTCACAGAGAACCGACTTTCATAGCAGCGGATTTAGCAATGGATTCGATATAGTCATTCAACTTGAGGTCCGCTGAAAGTGTGAGACCAAGGAGGCGTTGTGCTTTACTCTCTGGGAGGCAAGCATGGTCCATGCTAATGGGAGGTAGGTGCGATTGTCTATGATGGTTAATTGATAGTAGCTTCGTTTTAGAAGCATTAAAATTTACGAGCCCTTTCTTCCCCCAGTCCACTACGGATTGGAGGTCCTTTTCGAGCTCGGCTGCAAGGTTAGCTTTGTCGCCTACACCAGATTTTTGATCGAGGCGAGAATAAACTGTGGTGTCATCGGCGTACATGCCTAATTGGGATCTTATGGTATCAGGGAGATCATTAATGTAGATCAAATAGAACGTAGAACCTAGGATAGAGCCTTGAGGGACACCCGCGTTCGTATGGTAGTTCTGGGAGGCATGTCCGTTTAATACCACCTTCAATGTGCGGTTAGAGAGGAATGACTGGATTAGTCCAAATAAATGTTCACTTATACCATAGCTCCGCAGTTTGTAGGGAAGGAAGGAGTTAACAACAAAATATTCGAATCGATGGATTTATGGATGTATATTTAGTCATTGTTTTACTCAACCGAGTGAAAAATTTGCAACAAAGAATTCATTACGACTTTAACCAGGAAAATTAAAATAATCGACAATCAGAGTAATATTATTTATGTACGTGTGTGTGCAATGGTAGATTGACTAGTGCATATATATATATATATATATATATATATATATATATATATATATATATATATATATACAAAATTTTGCTTAGACTGGAATAAGATTGATTCGGAGAGCAAGAAGATCGTATTGGGTAAATTTTGCAAAGTTTGTCTGCATTGAAAAGTTTAAAATCTTACACTTTATTTACGCTCAAACACCGGCCACTGGTATAGGCACAACTACATTAAATCCGAGACAGATATGAGAATAGAATACATAGGCAAATACTACTTTCAGTTAGGTCTGCTGAGGAGAAAATCATTTAATATTAATCACACACACACACACACACACACACACACACACACACACACACACACACACACACACACACACACGTCCGTCATAATTTCATAAGAGCCGTGCCCGTCAGTCTCACGATTCAAGCAGTAATAAAATATGCAGCATTTCCTTTACAAATAAGACATACCGTTTTTATCTTTCAGGAATAATTTACTTTAAACTAAAATAATTATAAGCAGGCAGAATTCGCTATAGGAAGAATCATTAAACACCATATTATTGCCTTAATTCCGGAAAAAAAGGTGTGAAATTAATAATATATTACAGAAAATAGAAAACCACAAACCTTTTTGTCGAAATCAAAGTAACCCCATAAAATCTAAAGTAGCGATCACCAATATATTATATCAATTTCAAAGTCCAGTACAAGACTGTTTCTTGTCACAAATCAATTACCTATATAAATCAATTACCTATATCGGACATCTTACCACCTCCTTGAGAAGACGCTTATCAGACCAAAGTGTTATAAAATGATCAACCCATAATTTAAAATAAGCCTAAAGAAAGATTCTGGGCGAAAACACTAAAATTCTATATAAATCACATTATCAAAAACATCTCCTAATTAGCGAGGCCCTGTGTATCAAACATTTATCTTCTACTATGAACCTATCAAGGTTTTATAAAAATATGTTGGTGAGTAACTCATTTAACACGGAGACCTACATCAAAAGCCTTGAGTACGTAGTGCTGCATTGGGCCATAAGGGTGGCTCCCACAAGAAGCTCTGCACTAAGCCAAACAAGCAGAAGAAGCCAGTCAAGGCTGTTAGACAATTTTTGCGAACACATCACACTATATCTGGCCACCTAACTTTCCAAACTGCAACCTCTTTGATCATTATGAGTGAGGAGTAGTTGAGCGAGAGACCAACAAAACTCTTAGTAACGGATTCAACGGATTCATCAAAGGGTTTATCAATTTAAACAAGGAGATTGTTCAGAAGATGTTCAGGAGATCCCGAAGTCGTCTTGAGGCCATGGTTGACGCCAATGGCGATTATATTGAATAAATGTATTCTTTAGTATTTTTAGTTTTGTGCAACGTTGGCGAATATATCTGTTAAATTGAGAGGTTAGGTCCTCTTAATTTTTCCGTCCTTTAGGCGATCATTTATCTACTGCACCCTATATATATATATATATATATATATGTGTGTGTGTGTGTGTGTGTGTGTGTGTGTGTGAGCAGCAATCTTTCATTTAAACATGTTTCTTTAAAAACGACCGACAAAGAACATTTTTTATTTAATTTTTCTAGTATTCTTACATATTTTCTTCTAGAGATAAGGAATATAAAAATGTTGTATTATTTTCGACTTTCCAAAAGCTTTCAGCTTTTTCACAAGCCATTTTCAAGGATGATATTTTCTGGTGTTGATATGTCCTCAAGTTTGACTGTAATGTATTTTTTGTTTTACTTTTTTTTTGCAAAAAAGAATTATTTAAAGCTGTGACATGATGCGCGCGTCGGGCATCATGTAAGCCTCTTTCTAATTTTTAAAGATTTCCAAAACTCCATTTGCGCTGTTAAATAGTGTAAGGTTAAAAAATTGTTTGATATATAGTGCCTCTCTTATAACATTTTATGTTGCGATTTTAAATAGCATTTTTGTATTTTCAATCAAAGTTTTTCTCAAGGGTTCTTGTAAGTAATGGGTTAATAAATGCTTTTTATTGCACTATTATTGCTAGATAGGTGGAATGTAAGTCATCTACTTAGAGAAGTGGTAGTATGGCCAATGTAGGTAATTGATTTATGACAAAAAACAATCTTGTGTAGGGCATCGAAATTCATACACGATATTATTCGTCGATAGTTTGGATTTGATAGGTTTATTATTATTAGAAATAACAAGGTTTGCAGTCTTCCATTTTCTATAGTATAAATTTTACATGTTATCGAAAGATTACAGCAAAAATATGATGTTTAATGATTTTTCGTACATGAAATTTGTCTTGTTTATAATTAATGTGTATTTGGCTGCAATAAAATTTGATGTTTTCTTGTGTTATTTTTAATGCTAGTTTCATGTACTTTTTGTAAGAATAATTTTATTTGTTTTTCAATGATGTAGTTATGAAAATCTTTGTTGACTAATGATTGTTTTATGTGTTTTACTTTGCACGGAAATATTCTTTGGGAGGAAGAGTTTTGATGTGTTCTATTAAAGAAGTTCGTTATTACTGCTATTTTATAGCTTTCTTGGCAATGACTATTATAATTAAGAAGACAAGAATTCTTACTGGTAGGTTTTTATGTAAAATATATGTAATATTTATGTATCACAAAATATAATTTTGCTATATTTATGTTTTAGTTTTTAATATCAGGGATAGAGTATATGTAAATATAAAAGTGGACATTTAAGTCAAGACTCAGGCGACATCCTGTTTTATGCTAAACGCAATCGCCTGGCCCTATATATATATATATATATATATATATATATATATATATATATATATGGCCTATATTAATGGATTTGTATTTTTATTATATTTTCCATTTTGCATATCAGAATTCATATATTCAGATCAAATTCATAAAGAAGCTATTCAAAGCTAATAGATATGGCCTGACTGTGCGTCTGCTTATATGCAAACTTTTACAGTTTAAAAGCAATTATAGAGTAAGCAGTTCTTGTCGATAGAATTGAATAATACTTGAGTGAAATATTGCTACCTAAATATACTACTTTCATTGGATTTGTTGTTATTATCATAGATTTTTGGCCGTTGTGCCCATCGGCTTCACTCAAGTGTCTATCAATGCAAGTAAATTTCATGTAATTTTGAACTGAACATATTATTTTATCTACAGGGGTGGTGTAGAGTGTTTTTATTCCAGTGGCCATCTCTAGTGATTATCTCGTTTTGTTCTTATTTAGTAATACTTGATTATTTATTACTGTTTTTTCACTGAGTCTAAATCTTTACCATCCGTCCGAGAGATAGAAAGAAAAACGACAATGAATATAGACAAGTGTTATAGCAGCAGTTCCTGGAAAAGCAGTGTGAGCATTTTGCAGGATAGAAGAACATTTGGTTTAAAATACCAAGTACTAGTGATAACAGCTGAACAGATTAAAGCATTGGTTCTTGAATTTGCTGACATAGTATTTGTGAGTTTAGCCCTTGCAGTACAGACTTAGTGTCAGTGGAAACAGGTTGAGCAATAACTGAGCAACAATAAGAAATGAATTAAATTAATAAAGGTTTTATTTCTAAATTCATTGGAGTTTCCCTGGATTGTAAAACACTTGAAGAAGGTAGGAGGGCACAAATGTAGCGATATATATATATATATATATATATATATATATATATATATATATATATATATAAACTTTTACAGACTTTGGGTGCTCAAAAAAAAAGTACAAATGTCCATAAACATACGTTTAGAAATCCTGCATTTTTTAATTTATGTTTACAGTTTAAACACTGTTAAATGTAAGATTCAAGATACACCCTAAAGATATTTTCACAAAGTTTTTCACAAACACATTCTTAAATGAAAGGAATACATGGTAGGACCACTTGACGTGTGCTGATAACTGGATTGTCTCCAACAGCCTGTAGAATTTGTTCTTCGTGGTCAGGCGTATGATTAGATCTTGGTCTACCTCAATGTATAGTTTGTGGTGCCATGTATTCTATCTCATTAACGCAATGATAAACAGCAGCAAAGATTGGATGACTCCGCTGCTTTCGGTTTGGGAATTTGATGCAGCCATGCAGCCTCGCGTCCATTAACATTCTCGTCCATTACCATATCTGCCTTCTCACAATCTTGCCATTGTTAAACGGAACACACTCAATTAACTCACTATTACACACGTTAAACATTGAAGATAGAGTATTCACAAATGTACACGAATGTCAAATGTAATCTAGTTTATATGAAAACACGATGCCATCTACAGTTAACTTTCTTTAAACTTAATAACTCAAAAAACGATGGATTTGCAGATATATATTTATATGGATATTTAACCTTGTTTGTGTGTGATGGACGCTACCCCAATATTTCTAAAAGTATCTTTGATACACTGTATATATTAATCTATACTTAAATTGTATGAGGATATGTATAATACTGATTTCTTATACTTTTTCATTGCACCTGCCTACATGAATTAACTATTACATTGGCTTTTGCACAAATACAACATATAGCTTCAAAACTAAGGTTTCGTTTCTGAGAGAGTAAAACCTGTCAGCGTTAAAATGAATAGCTAACAGAACGTTGTGATTACTGTGACACGAGATATTTGCCGATATTCTTTAACTAAACCTTTTGGAACTCTTCAAAACAAAAGAAATTATTTTGGGCTTTTATATTCTATAAAAATTAGCTGAGTATGGCGTAATTTTATTTTGTTATCTGATGTTTAGCCAATTTACTTGATTGTGTGTGTTAAGTTCGTTTATGTTGAGTGGATCAGAGTCTCTTTCAATTGTAAGCATCTTAGAATTTCTGAGCTTTTTATTCATACTTTGGTTTTTATTATTTCACAGCTGATTCGAAACACCGTTTAAACTGTTGTTGCCAGAAAAAATGTCTACTCTAAATCCGTTCAGCATGTAATTAAAAAGCATCAAAAGTTATATTTCTCTTTCCGTCTCTTCTTCAGTTTTTGTTGTTTTTTCATCTCTTTTGAGATGACGAAGAAAAATATAAAGTGGCGAATGGTGGAATTTTTGCATTCAGTGCAGAAAGAAGTGAAGCAGCAAAAAGCAGACATTTCGGAAGTGATTTCGGGAAGTATTTTTCTTTTTCTTTTTATCATAAACTTTCATCTGATTTCTTCCTCTTTACTGTAGCCTTATATAAGTCATTATCATTTTCTAAGTGTTATTCAGACTATAATTTTTAAATTATTGCTTTTATCAGGACGTTTCGATTAAAATCTTTTGTAGTCTTCTTTTGTGGTGTGGTTTGTCCATATGCGTTATTTATTTTTGAAATATACTTCCAGGTTTTGTCATAATACGTTGTTTTTTTGTTTTGTTTTTTGCGAAGAAAACAGTAAATTGCATGATATTTTTAATTAGGTTTACTGATCATCTAGCTGCCTACAAAGAGAAAGAGAGATAGAATAGAGAGAGTAAAAGATAGATGAAGAGAGAGGAACAGACTTGGAGGGATGAATATATGAAATCGGGTTATAGGAAGACTACAATATCAGTCTGCCTTTTTATTTCGTTTTATTTTGCTTACAAAACAGAAAAAACCGTCAATTTCTTGAGGACCAAATAATTTTGACCTTTTGTAATTCGCAAGTAAACAAAACAATTTTGCCTCGGGTTTTGCCTAATCATCTCTTAGCAAATTATTTTGGTATTTTTTTTATATAAATCGATTTGGCTACTTGCTACACTGACTCTGTCATGTCATTTGCTAAAATTAGTTTTGTTTTTAATCGCGATTATCTACACGTATACACTATTGGTGCCATATTTACGTAAGACATCTGCTATCTCTACTAATTCCCTTTCTGCCAACCATTTACGCAATTTAATTAGGTATTTTATTTACTGATTTCTCATGTTCTTCTTGCCTACATGTCCTAGAAATTCTTAAGGCACACACAGGCACACACACAGACACATACACATACACACACAAATACACACACTTGTATTTATATATATTATGCGTATGTGTGTGCGTGCGCAAAGGCAAGTGTGTACATGTCGGCTTTGTTTTAAAAAAAGTGCATCAGTTAACTTATGTTACCATGTCTTCTTCGGCCAGAACGGCACTACTGTTCACTCTTCACAGGGATCTTTTTGCAAAGCGTCCATATATAGCGTATTTTTTTCTCGAGTTTCCTTCGTTTTTGAGGGTATTCCCGACAGCTGTACATACGGATTAGAAAAGATGGTGAAATCTGGACTGCGAGTAAATAATGTAAATCCATTTTGGTCATGTTTTACAAACATTGTATATATATATATATATATATATATATATATATATATATATATATATATATATATTGCAGCATTTTTTTCATTAATGCATGTTTCATTGAATAACATAGACAAGTTCTGTCTATTTTGTGTAAGATCCGTTTGTATGATCTGATTAGCTTGATAGTGTTGTCATGGAATGACGACAAGAAATCGCAATAATTGTTGATTTTTTTTATCAGGTCTGAGCTTTCGGCTTACATAACCCATTATCAAAGGATGAACATTTAATGTACAGTGAACAAAGAACATTTAAATTATTATTAACAGAGTGGAGTTATACAGAGAAAATTTTCTCTGTATAACTCCACTCTGTTAATAAATGTTCATCCTTTGATAATGGCTTATGTAAGCGAAAAGCTCAGACCTGATAAAAACATCAACAATTATTGCTATTCCTTGTCGTCATTCCATGACAACACTATCAAGCTAATTAAATCATACGAACGGATCTTACACAAAATAAATAGACAGAACTTGTCTATATTATTCAATGAAACCTGTATATATATATATATATATATATATATATATATATATATATATATATATATATATAAAAAGTTTGTTAAACATGACCAATATATATACTGTTGTTTTTCTGACTACCTTGTATAATTTTGCCCAAAAGTGTAGTAACATTGATGAAATAATTCTTTGCTGGAACAATGCATGGCCGTCGAAATTTAAGAGATAATAAATATTGTTTTGAAAGATCACGGGTGCAAAAATCGAAATGACAAGCAATATTTTGGTTTGGTAGATTATAGCCAAAATCAGCGAATGTAAGCATATAATAACATATGCATAATGGAAGTTGATGTGTCAAACCAAACTCGCCTATATAAGAGAAGGGATTAGTTTGTAGATTAGATCACAGATTGGATCGGTAAAAGAAAGGAATAGAAGACGAACCAAGCTAATCAGCTCCTACGTATGCGTGCATGCTTACCTCTGATCAATCCTCTATTCCATAGCACGTCACCGAAAAGAAAAAAAGAAAAATATAAGTGCATATTTTTATATATCTGTGTCCTTGTTGATATTTGAAGACGATCATCATTTTGCAGTAGCAAAATATACCATACATTAAGGGTATATATATATATATATATATATATATATATATATATATATATATATATATATATTGTAATTTTGTTATTGCTATGGTTTTTAAAAGAATTATATCACTACAGAAAAATTTTCATGTTTCAGAACAATACTGTTCTTCTTCAGGTGATATGTTAAAATAAATGGTGAAAATGATTTATTTTGAAAAAAAAATAAGATGAATTTATGGTTATTTAGAAAATTAGAGAGTGACAGTTGAAGAAAATACCTTAGGTGTGTCAATAATGATCAATAAAAAATGATAATTTCAGAAGAATACTGTTCTTTTTCAGGTTATATGTTAAAATAAATAGTGAAAATGTTTTAATTTGAAAAAATAAGTTAAATTCATGGTTATTTAAAATATTATGGAGTGGCAGTTGAAGAAAATGCCTTAGGTGTGTCAGTAATGTTCAATGAAAAATGAGAATTAACAAACTATGGAGGTGAACATTATTACGTTAATTTTTCATTGGCAAAACACAATGTATAATTATGTAATAGATTGTAGTTCTCTAAATGTTCTACCTCAATAGTTAATAAATATTCATTGCTTTATTTTTATATTAGAAAGCGATTAATGTTTTGAACGTTATAATTTAATTCTTCATTTTTATTCATTCGAATATGTATATACTCACATATATATATATTGTCATCCGCAGACGGATCTGTTTCGCTGTATCACAGCTCATCAGTACGGTTAGACTCTGATTGCTACATAACCCAGGCTCGAAACCCGACCGAATTGGCGTCAGTCGGCGGCTCTACCCCTGGGCCACGGGGCGTATATATATATATATATATATATATATATATATATATATATATATATATATATATATATATATATATATATATATATATATATATATATATATAGAGAGAGAGAGAGAGAGAGAGAGAGTGATTGTAAAACACAATAAGGAATTCGTTCTTTTCCCCCCCAAACATTCTTTTTTTATGTTTTAGTTTGGTCGAAAGAAAACTTTTTAAAAATAATGCCTTTCTGCTTCATTCTTAAATCTACAGATATGTGTCAGCGATATCAAATTTCTGTTCATATATATATATATATATATATATATATATATATATATATGTGTGTGTGTGTGTGTGTGTGTGTGTGTGTGTGTGTGACAGAGAGAGCTCCTCCCTCCAGTGGAATTATTAATCAGCAGTCCTAAAGGAGTACAAATTACTTGGGTAGAAGGGATTCCGAAGTAATACCAGAAATAAGTTTTTTATTATTATAATTATTTCTGGGATTGAGTTATGGATTAATTAAGTGTAATAATTCCGGAGTTATTCCAGAAATAAGCTTTTTTCTTTAATTATAATTATTTCCGGGGTTGAGTTATGGGTTAATTAAGTATAATAATTCCGGAGTGATTAGCGGACAGGTTCGTTAAGTAAAGTTTATGATAAACGCTGATTCCTTGAAAAGTATGATAAATGGCGAATCGGAATTCTTGGGTTGTCTGAAGGATCAAATCCGGCTAAGTCCGCAGACGGGATAAGTGGTTTTGGCAAGACTCAAGTGGGAATTGTCTGCGAAAAGACCATGGGGAACTCCAAATTCATTTTTAGTACCACTTGAGAAATAGTCTCCAGTAGAGATTCGGAGATTAGGCGAACATGCATGGTGGTGAAAAATAATTTCTATATTAAAATTAGTGGGCGGCGCCTAAACATTGTTTAACCCCGCCCCGCTCTATATAAGCAATCTGCACGCTGATGGGCGCAGTGAGTTGGCCCAGTTAGATGGGCGCAGATCGATTGAGATCGAGCAGAGACGAGAGATTGACAGAACACGGCGGAAATGGTTGGGTGAATCAGCTGGTCTATGTGGTTGTCAGGCATCAAGAAGTCCGATCCAAACTAAGGGACATATAAAGCCCGTACGAATTTAACTAACTCTGTCAACAAAGCCGAGAAGAGATACTGCTATGTTATCGTGAATAGAGAAAGAACTACGAAATTATCTCTCTCTCTCTCTCTCTCTCTCTCTCTCTCTCTCTGTGTGTTACTTTCCGACCCAAACGAGTGAATCTCGTTAAAACACTTTGTATTCGTGTAATTTCTTTGGTAGCGACATAAAAGCAGTAGTCTTAAAAGACTTTTTGTACAGGAACTGGAAGTGTTACTTATATTTCTTCTTCTTTATGTTCTTGGTGTTGTTAAAAAGGACTTATTTTGCACGAATAATGATTTCTTTCAGCGTGGAACCCCGCCATCTCATCCTTTACCATCGGACCGTCCTGAAGGACCCAGAAACTTTTATTCAGGTAAAAACTTCACAACTTGGCGAATAGTGGTGGTTCCTTCAGCTCACCAGAGGAGGACCGAACAGGAGGACCGGACATAGCTGACGGCGACAGGATTCCTACGTTAGATACATATATGTGAACAGAAGCAGTTGGATGTCCAACAGTACTGATGGGTGGTAATACAGCGAAACAGGATTATCTGCGGATCACTATTTACGTTCTCGCACGCCGATTGAGCACTATGAAGAAATGATAAACTTTTAAAAAGTGGAGACTCACGCATTTACGCATCTTGCATTCAGTAATGAATTTGAACACTTTCAGCTACTGGCATGTGTTTACGTTGTATATAACACACTAAATTCCGCTTTTCCAGACCGAGCGCCAGTAAGTCAGAGATTAAATCACTGACTAATGTCAAGTCGGTTGGGTTTCAATCCTGGCTAAGAAGAATCGGATGTTTATCTGTATTGCTGTTAAACAGGTCTGTTTGCTGATGACTATATATTATGGTAGCAAATATTTTCTTTCAAATATATTTCATTAAATATAATCAACAAGGAAGATTTAATTACGTTTTAATAATTTCTTTTTTTTTTTTTTTTGAACATCCTGAATTTTTTCCATTTTGTAAGAGTTTACATTAGCTCTTTTACTTGTATTTTTCCCATTTTTCTTCCCCCATCTTTTTTTTTAATCATTTCACCCCGAGCAAGGCAGAAATGCCACTGATGAGCGGGGGGCTACATAACTGTAAAAAGATTAATTAGAAAAGAGTGAGGAGTACAAACTAGTTAGAAAGGAGCAATAGAAAGCTGAGAATGCAGGTGCGATGACAGATACATAGGTGGGGAGAAAGGGAAGGATATACGGGGGTGAGGAGAGAGCTAGAGTCCAGTGGTTAATAGATGAGTACTGACATTGCATTTAAATTTCTAGAGGTTGTAGCCGTCAGGAAAGCAAGAATATGGAAGCGAGTTCTTATTAATGAATTTGTAATTTAGACGTGTTTTTTTTCTCCTCTCCCAATTATATTTTCTCGTCGGGCGAATATTGTGTTTTCTTTGTCAATCAACATTACCAACACCTTCCTCTGATAAAGTGTCGGTCGAAAAGGGAAAAAAGAATGCATTCCTGCATTTTTGAATCTGTAGATATGTTCTGTGTCACTAAATTTCTTTTCATATATATATATATATATATATATATATTAAAAGAAAGGCTAAAAGAAAAGAAGAAACACAGAAGCAAACGTATAAAGCAAAAGTTTAGGAGTGGAAAAACCAGACCCGAATCAATTCCTCGATGAATGAAATGGAAAATAAAAGGAACAAAAATAACGAGTAGAAAAAACGAAAGACAAAAGAGTAATCATTTTCTTCTTTTTTTTTGCCAATCGATAACACGTCAAAAAGCGTAACTACGGTTTTGGTCGATGATCAAAGGGAGGAAGGTCTTGCGTTCGGCCGCTCATGTTGGCTTCCGTATGAATAGAAAGACTGACCACTAATGTTTGTAAGTAGCAGCACTTGAAACAGATCAATACCAGTACAACTTGGTTAATCAATCTTTTTCATTTGCTTTTCTCTATCAACAAAAATATAACAATCATACTATTAAAGCTATTCATGAAATGAATTTATGTACTCCTACGCGAAGATATACGTACATATATATCTGTGTGTGTGGGTGTACCTTTAAACAAAGCATGCAGATACTACACTTTGAACTTCAGCAGAAAACAAGTGAGGGATATTTTAATTTTCTTGATTGATACGTAAATGATACTGTCATTTATTTGACTGTTCCGGAATAAAAGGGCGTCGAAAGATTCTCAGCCCTACCAAACAATAAGGACTTCACAAATTTAAAAAAGAATTGTATTGTGGTTTCGTCATTGAGTGTGGAGTGAACCGAGAATATTTCGGTATGTTTTTGTATATATATATATATATATATATATATAGATATAGATATATTGTGCGTTTGAGTAGCAATAGCTCTTTTAGGCAAGTTTCATTAAAAATAACAGACAAGGTACTATGGTTTAAGTGTTTCATGTAATTTTTCATGTAATCTTATGATTTTGTTCCTTTTCAGAACATAAATTATATAAAAATGTACAAACGCTTTGCTTTTCTGAGTGCTTTCGGCTATATATTTAGCAATTATAGAGAATCTATTTTATTTTACGTCTAACTGAACATGTGTAGTGTTTATGTGTGTGCGTGTAGAGTCATGTGTGTGCATTATATTTCAAACACAGTTAAGCACGTTGTTGTTGTGTTCATAGTTGATATTATTAAATGCTGGATTTTTCCTTCTTTATTAATAATGCTCCCGGTAATCTTAGATTTTTTAAAAATAAATTACATCCTCAATAATGGCTAAAAGCATAGCCGAAAGCGCTCTATAATACACAATATTTGGAAAATTGTTATATAATTTATGTTCTAAAAAGACAAATATTTTAAGGTCACATGGATGATGGAGATCATTTTACGTGTAACAGAATGTATGCAGTGTTATGTATGTTTGACTCGAAGACTCGCGCTGCGTCTCTTTGAACAGATATTTACCCACTCCCCCACAAGAGTGTGACACAAGATCAGATTTTAAAGTGGGGAAAACAAGTGCGGACGCTCGGTTTAAAGTTAAAATATTTTCCAGCTACCGCTGACGCAGCAACAAGGTACAGAATATAAATTTGATCTCTTTTAAACAAGCACAGGACCTACCAAACACTACAAGTAACATACTTGCTGAAAACAAAATCCACATACAAAAAAGACTAAAACATAAGGGAGGCGTTATTGATACAATCGAAAAACCCATTGCTAATAATATCAACTGCAAACACGGTAAGAATGTGCTTAACGTGTTTGGTACATAACACATATACACTACTGTACAAACATACATAACACTACATACATTCTGTTACATGTAAAATATTATCCATTCTTAATAATGGTTAAAAGCGCCAAAAGCGCTCAGATAAACAAAACATTTGACAATTTATATATATATATATATATATATATATATATATTAGTGTGTGTGTGTGTGTGTGTGTGTGTGTGTGTGTGTGTGTGTGTGTGAAAAGTGTGAGAAGTCGTGAATGTTCTGTTTAAAGTGTGTATTTATTTTATTGTTATTATTGTTATTTATCTTTTGTATAATACATTATATTTATAATTATATTTGCTAGGTATTTTTTCACACCGGCTTGTTAAAGATTTAACAAGTCAGTGTGAAAATATACAGCAAACTTACATGCACTCATATAAATTTTCTGATTTGTTCACCAACCACTTATCATTGTTTTCAGCCGTTAGGAAGACAGACGGAAATCGATATATAAATTCAAGAAATTTATTTGCCTGAAGAGAATTTAATTTGGACTCGAAACACGTGTAGTGACACAAATATAATTAGGGACACCTACTGTATTATAAAAAAATAAATAGTATTAATAATAATAACAATGAATTCACACTTTAAACAAAACGTTCATGACTTCTCACACTTTTTTCACCTACAACAATTTCTGTCGTTAGAACAATCACTATCTCCTATTTCTGTTTATATATATATATATATATATATATATATATATATATGTATATATATATATATATATATATATATATATATAGTCACCCGCAGACAGATCTGTTTCGCTGACACCACAGCCCACCAGCACAGTTAGACTCCCATTGCTTCTAACCCAGGATTGAAACCCGACCGAAGTGGCGTCAGTCGGCGATTCTACCTCTGGGTCATGAGCGCACGGCAGAAGAAGGCATATATATATATATATATATATATATATATATATATATATATATATATATATATATTTATATATATATCAGGATTTGTAATTTCTAAGTGAATTACTAATACAATGCTATACAACTGTTTAGATCAATGATAGTTGTATACCACGCATTAATGAAAATATATATAGCAATACATTTATGGGCTTTTCCTCTTCTTTTATTATTATCTATGACCAAATTTTTTTCAATTTTTCAACAGCTTCTTTTGTAAAAATGGTCAGATTTAAATTGAAAATATCTGTAAATATTCAAGTCCGGATAAAATGTTGACAGTCAAATAAATGTATAATCTTATATTCAGCCAGAGAACAAATGCTAAATTTGTCTATTTTTCATGATATCAGGAATAGAAAATTAAAATTAATAACTGCTACAAATAATCTCATTCAATTACTTACATTTATTTAGAATCAGCTCTACTTTTACGAGGTAAGAAAAGAATAAAGTTGGTAAAATATGAAAAAGTATATTTTTGTTAAAAAATAATCCCTACTCGTTTTTGTCGTAATAAATACACTAGTGGAGACATTTTCTGGTACTTTGATTGCAATATTAAGTTAAAATCGATCTATTATAGATGTTCATTTATCTACGCAAAGAAAGTATGCGTTATTGTTTATTTTCTGAAAAGTATAAATTCAATTTGTCTAAATTAATCGGAGATTAAGAAATCTTTTTATTTGGTGGTGGTGTTTGTAAAAGCACAACTCTAATAAGCTAATAAAGAAATATCGTAATTTTCCGCAATCAAGATTTGGCAAACGGAAAGGATTTCAATTTTGTTGTTATTTTGGCAGTGAGTTATTATCTTATAAAATTATTTTTTTAAATTATTGATAACTCATAGTAGAGTTGATGAGAATTATAAATCTTGCAAAATACTGAAATTTCATTCAGAACCAAGAATGGACAATAAAATAAAATCTTTAATGAAGTAGAAAATCCGATGACAAAAAACTACATTTATTTTCATTTTTTAACGTATCTATGATATTACATTGAACCCAATGTCACTGTTTACCTGATCCAAGATCATTTATCTAAACATTGTATTAATATCACTGTTCAGATTATTGGTTATTTCGATACTTATCTGAGCAATATATATATATTAGTTGGATCAATCACGGCAACCATGTCGTGATTAATGTATGGCCATGTTTTTAGCGTTAAGAATAATGATTCAAATCGTGTAGAAAAGCAAAGTCTATCCATGCAACTCTATTTCCGACATGCTTACCGTAGACGATAAGATTTTTTCACATAAATCCCTCGAGTAATATTATTTAAAGAAGTTTTTGCTTTCCTGATAATTCAAAATAACCATCTCGAACCTGTTTAAACAACGATTACTTGAAAAATATATCTTTATCCCTTAAGGAATTTTTATCAAGTGAATATTTTTTTCTGAATTGATGTTATTTTCACTTCATATTTCTTATCCGATAGACGTTTCTCTTTTGATTTTTCCTAAAATGCACACAGCAAAAATAAAAACAGAACAGCCAGACATTATACTGATACGTTCTTTGAGATGGGGGACACGCTACTTTTTTTATAAATACTCAACGGGAAATGTAGCACGCCTAAAAAGGCCATTCACTGATAACTGAGAAATCGGGGAAGGGGACATAATGGTGATCATATTAAATTACGAAAAACAACAAGAAGCAATGAGACGCCTTTCTCTCAACATATTTTGCTGAATGTCGATTTAAAAGCAAATTTGATATTGCAACTATAAGTGATCTCCGTGTGTCGTTCATTTTGAAACCTTATAAAGTGAAATTAATAAAAAAGCACTTTAATCTAAGGAGAACCATTGAATCTGAGAAATGTTTACTTTTAGTGGCATTATTTTTATAAACTTTCTTTCCATGTATTGGAAGTTTCAACTCATTCAAGTTTTATCGTTAAACCAAGTTTCTACATAGTTTTTATCAATTTCTCAATGTCAAAATTTCTCGAATTAGGATGGCACAAGAATACCATCAGATCTCGAATGATGATGGCACAAGAATGTCATCAGTTCTCGAATGGAGATGGCACAAGAATGTCATCAGTTCTCGAATGAAGATGACACAAGAATTTACTCTTGTCTAAATGGTAAGTTTATGTTCGCTAAAGTCAAATTGGCAGCTAACTTCGAAAATGACATTCAGTGTTTTGTTAACTGTTAATTTTTATTACCGCAAAAAGAAAACTGCTTTCCTGTATTTATATCAGAAAAGCTTGTTTGCTTTCTAACAGTGTTAGCGATACTAACTACCAGGAAAGTAACTCATACTGCCTTATCTAACGTATTGCACTGACATAAATTGGAAGGGTTCTATTGAATCAATTGCTAGATCTGATGCAAGGAAAGTTGAGTCATTGTGTCATGATCGGCAAATTATTTTCGCCATGATCTATCTTACGCCTTTATTAGACAAGTATTTGTCTGTCCATCGAATATTTCTACCGCATTTGGCCGAATGCTTTCCTGAGAATCATTCTGATCAAATTTCTTCTTTGGCTCATCGATTTGACGAATTTAAACGCATGATTAGATAGACAGCTAAAGTCACATCGTTTACTATTGAAATTTCTAATTGTGAACGTAAAGTTCTATGCTAATGGTATCTTCTCTCGCATTCCTCATGTTATCTTATTTGCCAACGTCAAGAATTTAAATACAATTTCATTTTCTGTCTCCTTGAATGCTGTTTTTTATGTTTTCTTTCTCGTTCTCTCTTCAATATTTTCTCAGTTTATTTCACTCAGTATCTTCTTTCGTTTTACTGGCTTTATTGTTTGTGTTTGGGATGAAATGATTTAAAAAATATCTCGGTTATTTTGTGTTGGATACCTGTTTGACAGAGTTGCTCCTGGAACTTAAGAACAATGAAAAGCAAATTTTGACTAAAAATGGTTACTTTCCACTATCTTTGTTTTGCTTACATTGTTTATTTTTTAAGATTTTTATATAAAGCCTTTATTATTATTAGTTATTATTATTATTATTATTTGCAGTAGTAGTAGTAGTAGTAGTAGTAGTAGTAGTAGTAGCAGTCTTAATCAGTTTTATGATTGTTGGTCTTTATCTCGTCGGAAACTAGTTGCTTTTTATCGCTGTTTGCTCTATTAGTCAAAGAATGCATCGAACCAGATCGTTGTGATGTAAAATAACGAATAAAATAATATTTCAATTATTTAATCTAAAGATGTGAAAAATAAATACCTGCGAGATATTTGAATACTTTTAATTAAAATAAATGTTCTGTAATTATGAAGCAATTATCTTCGAATGAAATCAAAATCTTCGTTGATATTTGCACAGCAGTCTCTTGACAATGCAAACTATGCCTTACCGTAGAAAGAGGGAATTTTGAAAACAGCGTTTAAATTTAAGCAACTAATACTTTTCCTTTCTAAAATTGAATTATGCCTCTATGTCGTACTAAGTTACATTTGCATATACTAAATGGCACAATTCTTATAGACGAGAGGCGATATAAAATTGATTCTTTATTAAGAAGTTCTTTAAGTTTCAGATAGGAAATAAAAGTTCTGTTAACAAAGTGTTTGAATATGTTGTTTAATAATGTACACTATTCGATTTATATTGAGACTATCAAAAGCTTGGATAGTTAACTAGAGATTGTATATTAACAGATTACTGATTTAAAGCTATTAAACAAATACTTAATTAACAACAGATCATTAAAAACAACAGTGTGTTATCCATTCAGGAGAACAAATGTATCGCAATCGTGATTATTGTACTAATTAAATTTGTCGAACTATATGAATATTTATTAAGTTCTATGTCATGTAGAGGCAGTTATGGATTAATCCTAAAATTAGGTTAATATGCCTAAAATTCTGATACATAGAAAAGGCTATTGAAGAAAACTTAATCTATGGTATCACGCTTGAAATTAATTGGTCATCGATAAATAACAGTGGTAAATATGAGTCGTTCACTCAAACGCCAAGGAAATTAGTTTAATGCACTGCAGAAAATAATAAACGATAATTGAAATTAAAATTCCAGGCGAGAGATTGAAGATCAAAGATGAAATAATCGACATTAGATAAATTAGGAGGAAATAAATAAAAGATAATTTTAAATCTGTTATGAGTTTATTGATTTTTAATTAGAAGATTTGTTCAAATCTTAACTATATGGATGTTAACCGCACATGAGACTTCTTTCTTACACATCAATTATTCCTAAAAAGAATTAAGCATACCCAGGTGTATGTAGTTGATGTTAGTCTCATCAATATGAATTTCAAGACTTTTGTTCAGACTTAAAGGTAACCAAAAGCGTTTCGGGTAGGTATTTTAAGTAGAAATATTTATAAAGAAAAATATACTTGTTAAGATTTTTAAAAGCCATAGACGCAAATAGGCATATCATTAACACACTTAAATTATAAGTTGTGGATTCACGCAATAAAATTTCCTAATTCTTCTTTCAATTCTAAGCTCAGCTTTTCTTCTTTATTTTCTGCTACGTGTTAAGTATTTTTATTTAGTCTGTCTTGAAATATTGAGAACCACCACCAATCCTCGTTTACCACACGCCAGAATTCTTCCTTTATGTGCAGATAGAAAATTTGATTGGAAAGCTTGGCAAATATGTTCAACTTGGCAGGTAGCAAGGGCAAAAGTCGGGAACAAACGGCATGATAATATTTAGGCCTGAAATTATAGAAAGCATGATTCTGGTTAAAGCGATCGAGTTTCATCGAGAGGTTACTAGGGTCACCAACTGAATAAATAGAGTCCCATTCGATATACGCACATATCCCTCGTTGTGTAGAAATTCGCTCAGCGACAGATAGGTGTATATGCCAAAGGAAATTAGCCAAAACCCATATTCCCGTAAAGTAAAAGGTTAGATCTTTAATTTGTTTTATTCTTTATTTGTTTTTTATCCATTCGACACGAACCAATTAGTTAGTTCCCCAGGTGGCAGGCATTTTAAAACTTCTACAGAAAGAAATCGGTGGCATGCTACAAGTGTTTGCTCAAAAACCTTCGCAGGTGACCAGACTTAAAGAACCTCCCATATACCTTGAGGCTGACGAAACCATTTGAAAACTCGTGAACAGGTGCTATCAATTTTAACATCAGTAATTGCCAGAAGCCTACAAAAAGCTTATTGCCAACAATTGCTTCTGGGCACGTGCTGTTCCGTATAAGATTTACATCTGGCAATTCTTTATATTGATTTGCAATTGCCTTCATTTATTTATTTAAGAACAAAACAGACGTAATAGCAGCTTTTCGAAAATTAGCCTCACGCTTTAGAAGAAAGATTCACATATTTATAATTTCCATCTACTCGAAATCACGTAAGAGCGAAAAAGCAAATAACATTATTATGTTTTTAATTTTTGCCTTCCCATGCTTTACAAAATGATAATCTGTGTCTATATGCCTGGATGTCGAAGGTCAAATCATCGTTTGGTGAATTGTGGAAGGCTTCAGATTCAAGTGTTTGCCTGACTGCTGAGCAACAAATATCTGTTATTACACAATTTCTTATAGACTCAGAAACAAGCACAAACGTGAACTAAACCTTTGTGTTCTTTCATTCATTTCAGCACTGCCAATCCTCTTGAAAACCTGAAAGCTACTTTTTTAGTTTGATAAGAACAAAAGAAATTTCCATATAAAATTAATGGCAAGAATTAATGTTCCTTATTGATATTCATTGTAAAGTGATGTTTTAAATTAGCAGTCTTCATCGGAGAAAACGAATTCAGAATTAGTACTTGTTCCATTCATTATTAGTGGAATAAACTAGTTCAATATGTATTATAATGTGAATCCCTAGTTAGAATATTATTGAAAGCATGACATGCTTTAAAACAGAATAAGAAAGTATAATTAATAGGAAAAAAACTACGATTTGGCAATTCTTCAAATCATTCTCATGTAAACAAATAGAGTTAAATTAAAATTTGCTGTAGAGTACCATATTAAGATTAAAAAAGTTATTTTCCTACATCACTGGTGGGGGCACAACGCTTATCTCTCATTCATAATATAATATCCTATATAAATACGGTCAATTAATGTTGATTAGTGGATGAATGTGGCCTCAGGCTCCTAACCGGAACGTGGACGCTACATTCACATCAGGAGAAAAGAGAATCTCTGTTTTGGGTGTGGTTGTCTACCTGTAAGACTGTTTTACACATGCGTGCTGATCTTAAACACAGCTGGGATGGACAGCGTGTTTGCACGTCCCTGGCAGATACTAAGAATGGGCGAAGCGCAGATCTGGAAGTTATCACTCAGGTCATCACAACGATGCAACTGGTGAGTCAATATGATTCAGTTACCGTATTAGTTTTTTAGTCTGTGAAGTTTCTGTTAGCAAACCCGTATCCTAATCTTAAGAAATACACATGTGCAGTAGACAATAATCTATTTGCTTGCCATCTTCGTCATCTCATGATGTGTTAGACGTTCAAGGCAATTGCTGCTTACGCTTCTGTCGTTGGTATATTTTCTGTGTAACGTGATACGCAATGTGTTGAGACGGATCTTTAAGAACCGCTGAGAAGATGATAATTTGCACACAATCAACTCATTAATTATAAAAAATGAAATCAGCGTCCTGCAAAAAAAGTTAGAGCGAAAATTGACATGAATTAAGGGATAAACATGATTTTTACTGACAAACATGATTTTTATCCTAGAAATGATGTTGTCTGTTTAGTAGGTGTTCAATATTGAGTCTTCAATGATGAACATTTTGCATTGAATTGAACTCAATGTAATTGTTCAATGCAGATAAGCAATCCCTAGTTGAAAGATCGGTGCAGTTTAAGATTTCTGGACTTAATTTTATTAAGTTACCATACACAAAAGTAGGAAACGTTTGCCATCCTTTATGAAAAAAGGATAAGAACAAGGTGTTAAAAACTATTAAGCTATTAACATATAGAAACAGTAAAGATAAGGGATCATGACAATCGGAAAGAGCAATAAACTGACAAATGGACGATTAGAATGTTTGAAAATAAGCAACCAAACTGTGACGAGAAGAAACTTTTTCAGAGAATCCAGGTGACGAACAAGAGAGCAAGTAATCCCTTGTGCAAATTAATTAAAACAAAATAAATAATGTCTTGCGAGGATCTTTCAGGCTTACCCTGATTACGTATACATCGTCTCTTGTCATTGTTTTTTTCTTCTGGCCGCATTTTCTTTTACATTTCAGTCTGAAGGACCAGTTTGTTTTTTCGTCTTGATGACAAGACTGACAGCTGATATCCAGGATCTCTCTGTAAGGCTTTCCAGTGTGTTCGTGAATCGTTACAATTTTCGTAAGCTCCCATCACAGACAATGGTCGTAAGACAACTAAACAACAGTTGAGACAGTAGCGTGTGGGTAGGATAAAAATCCGATGCAATCACGGATGACACAATATCATCATACGTCCTAAAATTAGGTTCATATTACTGCACACCACTGCAAATAACCTCATCTGAGGAAAAAGTAGAAATCGACTACACCCTGTCACTCCTGTGGGTCTAAAACTGACGTATGTTAAAAGAATGAAAGTAAAGCAGTTGTTTCAATGAACTTGCACAAGGATGTATATTTGAAATGACATGAAAATAGTTGCGGTAAGAACACTTTAAAAGAAAAACACTATAATTCATAAAAACTTTATTCATCCAAAAAGATGTTAAAAGCAATATATGTATAATGAATCTGTTATTCACAAAGGGACAAAGTTGAAAATGGAAAATAAAATAAATGATTCAAATTAGTTGTGAATGAAATCTAAAATTATTAAATTAAGCTGAAACTCATTCTTCTCCATATAAGCTTTACCGTGTTGCCCTAATAAGAAATACGCTACGATCTATTGTTTTGCTCTCTTACAGCAAAATATACATGCACGCTCAGGCAAAAGATATAGAAATCAGAAAACTATGATATTGGTTCAAGCTCTCATATTCACTTACTTTATTGTTTGGAAAAGCTGTATAGAAAAGAATCACACTTAAGTATTGCTTTCTTTCAATGACTATGGACTGATTCTAGGCTTATTTTACCATTTTCCTAACAATTACCCAATACAGACACTTTCAATTATTTCATTGTCGCTCTGTAAGCATTTTTAATCACCTTTTAATGATTTCAAATGATTACCTAATTAAATATTCACAGTAATGTTATAAATGATGTTTTTTCTATCTCAATTGAAGTAATACTGATTCAAGTGATTTTCCATGAGAGTGGGTGGCTTATTGCTTATTTCTAAGGAATTATTTGTCTCGAATGACGGTGACACTGGGATTTAATTCTTTTTACAAATGTGTAAATAGGATATTTAGTCGTTTTTACAATTTTAGACAGAATAGATTTGAATGATTCTATCTAGTTTATGCAAATACTTTAACCGACATAGAATATTAGCACTATGATTGATTTTTTTTAATTGGTCAATATCCATTTGTGTTCGAAAAATTAGTTTTTCAAAGTTGCTAAATTATTATATGACAGGGAACTCGGTATAATGATCAAAATGAATTTTCATTAAGATCATTATTCTGATTATTAATTTTTTCATTTTCAGTTTTGTTGATTATCATCGGAAATATTCGGACCGTCAGGCTTAAACTATAAGTAAACAGCGCCGATTGGAAATGATGCATTACAGCCTGCGTAGCAGAGCTAAACAAATGAACTGCAATTTATTATTATTATTATTATTATTATTATTATTATTATTATTATTAATAATAATAATAATAATAATAATAATAATAATAATAATAATAATAATCTTGTATCAGATTCCACGGTATTGGAGTATAAAACCCGGTATGATAAAGTAGGCCAATATCTGCATTGGAGAATCTGCAACTTTTACGAAAGAAAGCAACAAGAAATTGATATGAACACCACACAGACCTGGTTACTGATTTAGAACCAGTAACAATTTATAGGACTTTAAAATACACACGGGTAGAAAAAATCAAAGCTAATCGCCCCGACATTGTGAATATAAAAACATAATTTAGCTTCTTATTAACGTGACAGTCTCTGTAGATTGTGATTTATCTTTGAAGATCTTCAAAATATTATCAAAATACAAAGATTTTGAAGAGAAAATCTAAAATATATGGCTCATGAAATTTTCAATAATTCCAGTTGTAGTTGGAGTCCTCAGATTGACTGGAAAATTTCAGTAGCCTCGTTGAAGAGATTACTACTATACCATGCCTTAAATAAATAAAAAATGTCCTCACAAATGTAGTTTGCACATTACAATGAGCTTTGTAAAATGTGTGTATTTTTATTTTTATATTTTAAAAGAATTCTCAGTATCAAGAAGTCATTTCTGATATTAGGTCTCGAATGAGACCCGGAAATAAATGAGTATAAAGAAGAAGAAGAAGAAGAAGAAGAAGAAGAAGAAGAAGAAGAAGAAAGGAATGAGTCTAAACAGTTAGCTTTGATATTCTGCAAAATTTGACTGTAGTAATTCGACTAGTAGACTACTCCCCGGTGTACAAGAGCATGTATTCGAATCTGTCTGTGTTCTTTATTTCTGATCTGAGCTGTTTACTTATAACCGTATAATAATGGTCTCTAGTTATAATAAAACGACACAAGAATTAAGATAAATGAAATATTATAAAACTTAATTCAAGAAAAATAACGTTACATGGAATATAAATGTCATTGTTGAAAAAGTTTGGGGTCTATCGTAAAACTGCCTTGTCTTAGAGTCGTGCTTCATTGAATAAAAATAAACATCAGACAAATCTTATTGTATTTCTTTTATTTTATTTTCAATTATTCAAAAGAAAGATTTCTGATTAATCTTTTCCTTTAAATTCTCTAAAGTCTTATTTGTCTTTGCATTTCTGAGGAGAAGGATTTTCTGAAGTAGTAATCAAATCTTTGCGTTTTACTTTTGTAATTGGATTACTCATGCATGACACGATTTGAAATGTTTTATTTTATGGTATTTCATGTGAATTTTTTGTACAACACTTTTTTCTTTTTGAACTGTGGCCTATGATTGCACTGTCACAAATATTTCTTTCGAATTTAACCGAATTGGCTAACAATTTTATAATAATTCCGCTTAAGTCATTTGACATTGATATTTGTTTCGAAATTTTAAAAATACCAACTCTCATAATTTGTAGAAAAATGTTTTTTCATTAACTAATACCAGTTCAATCGAAAAGTATTATGTAAACCAAGTTCATAGTTTCTTTCCTCTTTGCTATGAGACGAGTATGTGATCATATCTGAAACTTCCATAACACAATGTCGAACTTACAATGGAAAATATGAGGATAACACAGAAAGCAGTTTTATCATTCCAAACACGTAAGTTATTAGAAATAATAAAATAACAAAGAAAACCATCATAGACACCCCATTTTTGTAGGAGAGAACTTCCAAAACTTGTCACCCTATGTCAAATCCTTGAGATTCTCTACAAAATCCAAAGAAGGATCTGCAATATCCTGATTTGGCAATCCGCCTTTTTTGACCGACGTGATGTAGCTTCCCTCTGTCTTTTCTAGAAACATTTTAAAGGCTGACGACCTTTTTTCCTGGTTTCCCGACCACATGTATTTACGCGTGCTACTAGACAGGTATCAAAATTCTACCCTTTTACCGTTGAAATAGTTCAATGTAACCACCACATCTACTCTAACAATTTATTTTCTTGCACTTCTTGTTCGAGGAACTTCCTTCCGTTTCCTTGCTTCCCTGGTAGCTACAATCTACAAAAAAAAATCTTATATTTTCTTCAACATCCCCTGTATCTTGTTTTTTCTTTATCTCACCTGCCTACCAGTGCTGATCCTACCTTGCTTGGGGGTGAAATGATTATAAAAATCTCCACAATAATGTTACTTAAAGAAAAATAAAAAACGTATGGTTATGTTGAGTAAATATGTAAAATTGTATATCTTAGTGGTGACTAAAATTGACCAAAATGACAAACTAAGAATTTTGAATACTGATTCTCAAGGGGGAAAAACAGGTTTTCTTTTCTTGGTAGACTGATGGTAGGAAACGTCCTGCTATGTGCTAAATTTGACAAATAGAACAACTGTATGTTAGATTTTACAGGAACGTAAGAGAAATTGAATATAAAACAGTTCATTACTCCAAAGGATGTGCGTTGTGGTGCAGTTGATATTGGCCCAGAAGGAGAAGTTAGGAAGCCGAACTCGAATTTCATTTGATTTCATTGCACTTACTTGCTTTCAAATATTTTTGGGAGAGGCATTAATTCGGCATTTCTCCCACCAGATATGGGCTAAATAGCCGGAAGGTTTAGGTCTTATAGCCTCGGTTATCACTGAAAGTAATGGCAACCTACTGCGGCAAATAATTTGCCTAGTCATTTATGTCTCTTTCGGGACATGATCGCATAAGTGTGTATCACGTATGGAATTTAACTGAATGACACTTAATTGCAGTAGAAAATCTAACACAGCCCTAAATTCCTTAAAATGTTCTAATCCATGAGAGCACCAACGACACTCTAGCTGTGGGACCTTTACTACTGAAAATTGAAGTGACAAATATAGTCTGAATTACATGGCGCACCAAATCAATATATTATAGCACGCAGATTTTGTTTTTGGCAAAGTTGATTTCGAAATTGCATGATTGACTGTTTTTGACACGTTCTTTAGATAAATGGATAAATTGAACTAAAGAAGATAAGGAAGTGAAATGTCTATTGAAAGATTGTCGTGAATTTTGGAAAAATCAAAATTGGATGGAGAAAAAAGATCTGTAAGGGAATGGTGTGATCGTTTTTCAAATGCTTTGCAGCTGACCCTGCCAGTGACACTCGCTTGAAGACTTTCCAAGGATTAAAGTCCAATTACACTAAAAGACTTTTAAAGAAAAGTCTGCTGCCAGGAATCAAGATTAATCTTTTCTAATCTGTAATTACCCATAAAACGCAAATATTTTGGACTTAACATTGTTATATACGATCAAAATAAACATTAAATCTTCAAATTCAGTGGCTATTACCTCTTCTCTATTTGCGTATGTGTGTGGGAAAGAGAGAGAGATAGAGAGAGTGACAATCAGACAGACAGACAGACAGAAAGACTGAGAGAATGTATGTGTTTGCAAAATATACATAGTTATTTACAAGAACTCAGAATTAAAAAAAATTTCGGCTAAACGCAAAGTTACAATTATTTACATCATTAGAACTTTGCTTTCCGTCTCTGTTGCCATATTCATAACGTTTTGGCCGTTGTACGCTCCGTCATTCATCAGATGATTTAAATTTCGAACTGAACCTTTTATTTCGCTCACCGGGGTAGATTGTTCTAGTTCTAGAGGCGTTGGCTGGATCCAGTGACTTGACTCAAAAACGTTTGAAGTTCAATACGTGGCTACAGCAGAGGTGAACAAAAGATTTGAAAATTGACTTAGTTGTAGATAACTGATACTGAGACATATGGAATAGGTATGACTTATGGAGACAGAATAATCTATCCCGGTGAGCGAAATAAATATTGAAATTCCAAATTCCCTTCAACTGAAGAACGTGAGAGCGTACAAGCGCTGAAAAGTAGTGAATATTGCAACAAAGATAGAGAACAACACTATGAACAATGTAAATAATTACAATACCTCATCTCAGAAATATAGAAAAATATCTAATTTGCAACAACGGAATCTTGTTTGTTTTTATATGGACATCAACATCAATTTGGCGACTAAGCTGTCGGGAGCATTTCTTGTCACAGTCCTTACTGTTTATTATAACCAACATACCATAAAAATGATAATAACACAAGTTCCTGCAACTGTTATAACCTTAACATATGTCCTATGCAAAATAAATGCTTTACTGATTCCACTGTATACCAAGCTACTATCACTATCAATGAAAATCCTAATATTACCAAACATTATATCAGATGTATTAAGAATAATTTTAAGTTTTGATTTTACTAACATAACTTATCTTTCAATAATAAAGAATACTTCTCACTTTAAATACTATTGGCAATTGAAAGATACAACTAAAGCTCCTACAGTTAAATGGAAAATTTTAACTAAAGCTAGAACTTGTAAATCTTTACATGAAATATGTTTCATTTGCTTACAAGAAAAAAGCCATATAATGAAATTCCCCCAAACTGACTTATTGAACCAACATAAGGAAATGTCTAATTTCTGCAGTCATAAAATCTTTCACACCCTTAAATATATCTGAAACTTTCTCAAATTTATTTAAATATTTACTTACTGAATTTTAATACAAATGGAGTAAGAGGGACTGGCTTTCCCCAGTTTCTTTATATATATATATATATATATATATATATATATATATATATATATATACACTCAAAAACGTCTGATGTAATATATGTAAATAGATGTATCTGTATGAGCATGGTTGTATTTGTGAGAGAATGAGAGTGTGTCCGTGTGTTAGTGTGTGTTTAATTAGTAAATTAGTAATAGCAAAATTGAAACAATTTGCATAGTAAGTTCAATGATTTAATTTCTGACTTAAAGTTATGAAGTCGCAATCAACATGGAATTCATTAACCATTTGAAAACAATTGCTCACATCCGGAATATGGTAAAACTAAAAAAATCAAGTGATTTAAAACGATACGTGAAAATCAATCTACCTGCAGGCGCCACCTTAGCAATGTTGCCCATGACAACAATTCGATAGGTAAGTTTACCTTTTCGATCAGTCAAGGTATATGCAAATTCTTCTTCTCTGGACTTCTTCTATGTACCTTGTACCTTCAGGACGTAGGCGATCATGACTTTCCATGTCGCCTTATTCCTGGTGGCTCTTAGCAGGCTTTCTCTTGTTACGTCATGCAACCCCCGTTCTGTCATCCACCCGCTCAGGCTCTTTAGATATTTTATCCGCTGCTTTCCCCTATCTCTATTTCTCTCTATGTGGCCTGGTAGTATCAGGTTCTCCAAGCACTCATTCCTCATTTCATGTCTCAGGAAATTCAGGTGTATTTTTCTGATGCTCAGTATTAATTTCCTCTTCGTTCCAATCCTTTTCCAAAACCTCATAATTGCTCACACTCTCGATCCATGATATCAGCAGCATTCTTCTGTAGAACCACATTTCAGTTGCTTCAAGTTTTTCTTTCATCTTTGATGATATTGTCCCGCATTCACTGCCATATTGTAGAACTAACATCACATTGCAATCCAGGACTCTTTTCTTTGTTTCTAGAGAAATTTTCTTGTTCCTTAATACTTTACTCAGTTTTCCTTTTTTATCACTCTCTTCAGCTACCTTCTGTAGAAGGTTTTGTAGTTTTCTTTCCGTGTCTGCTATCAGCACTGTACCTTATGTTGTTCAAATTGTGGCCTCCGACGACGAATTCTGGCATAACATCTAGGGTCCTCAGTAGAAGAACGATTCATTGTATTCTAGCAAACATTTCTAGATACAAAATAATAAATAAGTAAAATGTTTCTGATCGATTTCGTGTTGATTGCTAATATATATATATATATATATATATATATATATATATATATATATATATATATATATAACGTAGAGTCCTTGGTATATAAGTCAGGTAAATTCCGAAAAAGACGAACTCAGAAGTACTCAATGTTAAATTTATTTATTTAATTTAAAAGAGTAAAAAGTAGAAAACTTTTTTAGATATGCTACAATTTCATGGGTAATACGTATTTCACAGCAAACTTTGCTGCTCGTCACACCCAAATGATACAAAAGTTTCTTTTGGAGAAAATTCTGGAATTTACCGTTGGAAACGTTTTAACCCAAAATAATATAGTTATATTATATTATTGTAATATTTTTATAATATTTTAGATTGTAATATTGTATGTATATGTATGTATGAATGTGCAGGTATGTACGTGTATATATGCATGTATGTGTGTATGTGTGTTAGTATGTATATATATACGTATATATATGTATATATATATATGTATATAGGTGTATTTATGTATTGTGCATGTATATATGTGAATGTAAGTGTGTATGTATGTGTGTGTATATATATGTATATACATTAATGAAAAAATATATATGTATATGTTAGTGTTTGGATGTATTATAATGTATGCCTGTATATGAATATATGTGTGTATGTATGCATTTATATCTATATATATATATATATATATATATATATATATATTATTTGTGTTAAAAAATTATATATATATATATATATTTAGTGTTTTTTTCTTAGTATAATTGTATGAATTTTATTACTATTATTTAAGATCTGTTTTTTTAATAATAATAATATTATTATTATTAGTGTTAATATTTTCTATATAAATATATTTTTTATTATTTTTATTATTATCATTTATATAATACTATTTTATTACTATTATTTAGGATCTTTTTCTTTTTTTTTGTTAATATTATTATTAATATTATTATTATTAGTGTTAAAAATTATATATATATATATATATATTTATCATTACTATTATCATTGTTTATTAATATTATTTTATTTTTAGAATTATTAGTGTTAAAATTTTTATATATTATTATTATTGTTATTATTATTCTATTAATATTATATTATTATTTAAGTTCTTTTTATTATTATTATTATTATTAGTGTTGAAATGTTTTTAACATATTTATTATTATTATTATTTTTATTATTATTATTATTATTATTATTAATATTATTTATTACTATTATTTAAGATACTTTTTAAAATTGTATTTTATATTTTATTTATCTTTTTCTTGTATACTTTTTGTTTATTGTGTTAATTATTCTAACTATATTTATAATATAATACTATTAGTGGTTTTATGTGGTTTTATATGAATTTGTATTAAAAAGTATGATTTACAATTTTTTTACTGTAAATATATCCTATTATATTTAAAACGAAATTTTAATGCTAAATTTCCATGCCATGTTTATTCTAAGAAAGCAGATGAATTGCTATAGACACTGGTGTCGAAAGACGTTAACTTTAATTTCCTTTCTCTTTAGACTGTTCGTTCCCCTTCTCTTTCTTTTCTTTTCTTTCTCTTCTTTACGTTTATTAATTTTCTATACTTTTCTTTTTCTTTCTGGGTTTTTTTGAATGAGCGAGGAAATGTTTTTGTAGATTACCGTTACAAATGTTTATTCTCGGTATGGGCACGTGAGTGTCTGTATGTATATTTTTTCTGGATTATTTTGAATATTAACTGTTGTATCCTTTCGGACTGACGAGCAGCAAGGTTTGCTGTGAAATACGCATTATCCATGAAATTGCAGAATATCTAAAAGATTTTCTAGAGTATATATATATATATATATATATATATATATATATATAGTCAGCCGCAGACAGTCCTGCTTCGTTTTATCACAGCTCGTCAGTACGGTGAGACAACCGATTGCTTTAAGCCAGGATTGAAACTCGACCAATTTGACATCAGTCAGAAATTCTACCTCTCAGTTACCGGCGGACGATGAGGGATGGCAGATTTTAGCATGTTATATAAACAGAGTAAACAAACGCCAGTAGCCAAGAGTGTTCAATATTTCTCTGGAGAACAATGCGTGAATAACGGTGTGTAGCTACTGTTTTTTGCAGTCTACCATTACCCAGAGTGCTCAATAGACGGGCGAGAGCGTAAATAGTCATCCGCAGACTGTCCTGTTTCGCTGTATCACCGTTCATCAGTTTGGCTAGACATTCGATTACGTCCAGATATATATTATAAATTATACTTAAGAACATGTTCAAATTCCAATCTATCTATCTTCCAAGTGTACATTTTGTTTTGACATTGAAAGAACAATGTTTCTAGTTTATACTTCACTAAAACAAATATTTTTATTCACTACTTGGTTGTTAAAACTCCTACCCCTTTGCCTTTGATGCTGTCTTCTACACTCTCTCTTCTTCACCCATCTTCTCTCACTTTCCTTCACCCTCTATGGTTTTTCTTACTTCTTCCTCTTTGTTAAGCTCCAACATTTGAATATTTTTTATTATGGTGGTTCTATGTTGGAAAATTTTTGTCTTTATTTTCAATTGAAATTAAAGCCAAAATAGGATGTCTTGAACGGCTCATGATTAAACATATTAGACATTCATTGTCTGTTATATTTAACAAAATATGTTTAGAATATATATATATATATATATATATATATATATATATATATATAGGTGTGTGTGTGTGGTGTCCGTTATAGAGTGATAAGCTCAATGATGTTAGTTAAAAAATTATTAGTGCAATACATTCTGATACATTAATAACATGGTCGTGATTCAATCGAGCTCATGTTTAATAAACATGAAAAATAATTCAAGCATGTTTTTCTACACATATATAAACTTACTCTGCTTACGTGACATTAATTATGATTGTCATTGTCGGGATAGATCCTTCTTTTAGAGAAGTTAAAGCTTGGGTGATCATGTCGCGAAAGAGATATGACTGACTGGGCAGAAGATTTTCCCGCAGTAGGTTGCCATTACTTTCTGCGGTAGACTGGTTGCCAACCGATTCTATAGAACCTAATCTATCTTGCTATTTAACTCATAGATGGAGGAGAAGCAACAGATTAATATATTTCCTTAGGGTATTTGCACGTAAGTGAATGGAACGAATTCGACTGGAATTTGAACTTTGCTCTGTGAATTCTTGTTCGGAGACAATATCCATTGCACCACGAGTAAAATTTGTTTGATTCCCTTAGGTACAAATAACCTTAGGAAAGGTATTAATCCATCTCTTTTTCCTCTAGCTTTGGGTTAAAAAGCAGGTCAGATTGGTTTCTATAGCCTTTGTTGGCAACCAGTCTACTGCAGAAAATAATAGTAACCTACTCTGAGAAAATCCTCTGCCCAGCAAGTCATGTCTCTTTCAAGACATGATCGCCCAAGAGTGTATCCCGTATAGCACTTAAATGACACTTTAAATAATACTTAGCTTAATTTCTGACCACCAATAATTCATTTCTATTTGTTTTCAGAATGTTTACTATAAGTAAAATAAGTAAGAAATATTACTCTCACTGACATTAATTACTGACTGACACCTACACATTTCTTAATAATTTTATGCGAAAAACTTTCAGTTCGTGGAAGTATTGTTGGTTTAGATTGCTTAAGGTCAATTCATGGAAATATAATTGGCTAATACCCACAATAAAGAATTGCTTCTCTCTTTCTACCATTATTGACACTGAACTAGTTCTAGTCGAAATCAATTATAGATTTTAAATCAAACAATATTTTATTCAAAAAGTCAACTTTATTGTTAATTTTCAAAAATAATAATTAAAAATTTTAGTTTTTTTGTTGGATGGATCCAAGCCCCAAATCTTATTTAACTGATTGTACAGCTGAATTCTAATTCAATTAAAAATGTTTAATTAGATCCTTGACAAAAAATAATTTTAATTGTAATAGATATTTGGACAGCACAGCAAAGAATTGTTTCAAGTTTCAAAAAAGAAATCGATACTTTGTTGATCGAGTCACGAATCAACTTTGAGTTGATCTTTATTGTCAGGTTTTAAGTTAGCCTAGCGATCAATATCAATCGTAAAAGTCGCTGGTTCACTGCGCCTAATCGATACAGCTATTAATTTACTTGCCCGGAGCGTCCTTAAACCTATCTCTGAATTCCGATCGTCAAATGCACCTAAAATATCGATAATTAAATCGGTAGATTTAAATGGCATGAACAGGCACTCATGCCGGCACGTCAAGGGATGAAATAAAAGATTGTTAATTACAGTTATAAAAGATAACAAGTTCAATAAAAAGGAAAGCTTCCTTGAATCGTGAGAGTTGAACAAAAGAATTCAAGTTTCGAACAAGAATATAGCTAAAACTAACTTTAGATTTCCTTATATGGAAAATTCAGCTTGACTTAGGCTGGCACAAAGCGTTTTTTTAGCTTAGTATTAGGCAATGTTCAAGCGCTGTATTAGATATCCGAAGTTGTTATATAAAATATTAGTTAAAACACAAGGCTAGTTTTCAGTTTTTACGGAACTCATTGATTAAACTGTCGAGCAATATCTAACAAAACTGAATGTTTTAAACCACTTGATTTTGCATAAAATGACTTTTAAATAGTGAAAACCAATCTGTCACATGCTTCTGCGAATGTGGCTTTTTAATTTGATTGATTTAGATATTTTCAAGGTTCAGCTGAGTGTTACACATGATAAGAATTGTGTATGGCTAAAGAGAAACGAAGAAGAATCGACATAAAATTATTCATTGAGCATAGTTTAACATGGCTAAAGCTACAATACTGGGTCACCCAAAGAGAATGGAAATACTTTAGTTTGTAAGTTGAGGACTTTATCTCCGATTCATGCCCAGTTATAAAAGAGATGTTATATTATCCAAACATCTTTTTGTGGATCTGTCATATTTTAAAGCGTTATGACATCAAAGAAAACGCGTTCAGCATTTTGACAGATAGGATTGTTGGGTCTATAATCAAGTCATAAAATTTATTCATTTAGAACCATTCATTAGAAAATTTAAATGAAAACAGAAATTAGAATCTATAAAAACCGATTTTTCAACTATATTAGAATTTCGTCTATAAAAAATGTGTAAGCTTCAATGTGCCAGCTTAACTGAGTACATTTTGGCAGAAACTAGCGGAAAGCTCACTCAAACAAGGGTGACATTGTAGGTGGGCCACACGTGTCCTCCAGATGGTGTTTAAAATGGAAGATTTCTGAAATACATGTTATGAAGGTACACGGGGAGGAAGATAAACGCTTTCAGAAAAAATAATGTAGAGTGCATTGAATTCGTCGAAGAAATATTATAAATATTTAATTTAAGGTAATAAATATTTAAAGAAGGATAATAAATAATTAAAGTAAGATAATAAATATTTAAAGAAAGATAATGAATATTTAAAATAAGATAATAAATATTTAAAAAAGCAGGCATTTTTACCCGACTGTAACTCGATGGACAATGTAAATATATTTGCATTGGGTGTCATTACAAATATTTTTTGTGCCTCTTTATTTGTTTTCTAAAAGTTAAAAAAAAAAACTATTAATAGACGTTAAGTAAATGTGAACGAGAAACATTTACCGAAGTAAGATCGTCATCCCTGAATATTTATGGCAATTATTTGGTAGAATTCACCGCAAGAATATTTTTCGAAATCACTAAAGTGATAATATATATATATATATATATATATATGAAATGACGTATTGTAATTATTTACATTACGTCATTTCATATTTGGTATTATATTCATGACGTTTCGGCTGTTTTATGCTTTGGCTTTTTTCAGGTTATTGGAATTTCGAACTAAACCCTTTATTTCGTTTACCGAGATTGATTGTTCTAGTGCTATGCCTCTTTCGGATATCTCAATATCAATTATTTCCATTGACTTCAACGCATTCATTTTTTGACCAAGTCTGCTGTAACCAGATATTGAAATCACAACTCTTTGGGTCAAGTCACTGGATTACTTCATCAACGCTTTTTAGTCCTCAAAGACGAATGTCTAATTACAAGACAACTTATGCGTTAATAACTTCATTGATGAATTAAATTTGTCCTTTGAATAACTGCGACTTCAATAGCCAATGATTCTTTTCAACAGAAGTGACGTTCCGCGATGTTTGCTTGGTTCTCTCTCATCATCCAAATTCAAATTCAAGTTTCAGTTTTGCGAATTTTTTTTTTATAAATAATCACACATTTCTTCTGTCACTTGAACTGTAGCTGACATATTCACAATAACATTGGGTGATAAAAATTGGCCAATGAAATAACTGCGTTTTAAAGCTAGTATTTCATACTAAAAAACTGCTTATTTCTAATGACAAAAATTGAAAATCCGTATATATTTGAGCATAATCACATAAGAAAACAAATTTTAAGATTTGGCAAATGTCTTCTTTGTTTCAATGTGTAATATGCGTTTTATCTTTCGTCTATTCAGCGTACAATTTAAGCCGAATGTGCAAAAAATATCAATAAAAATATAAACAAAGAATATTAATGGGTAATGATTTAAGTTATAATTTTAAGTATAGATATGGCAGGTAAATGATATGTCAAAAACATCGAAATCCTTCAAGAAAGAAAGAAATTAAGAATAATATAATCGGAATTGTGTACCTTTTAAATGAATTAAGACAATTCCGAATGGGATTTCTAGAAAAGGCAGGCAGTTCAGGGCCCGACAGCGTTCAATTACTTCCGTTCAATATTGAGTTATGCCTCCTTTAGGCCAATGCAATTTACTGAAAAACAATAGCAATAAGGTGGCTAATTTTAATCAAAATTATTTTGAGAGAAAACAAATAGAAAGATAATTGTTATGAAGAACTGGGAAGAAATGAACGACTGCAAATAACAATAACAATCACAATGATAATTGTTATGAAATCTATAATAAAGATTTCATAATAAGAATGACATTATTAATATTATTATCATTATTATTACTTTGTATTTTATTTCCAGCTTTTATGTTTTATTATCATTGTTTATTCAACAATATTAAAAAACCTGCAGATTCGACACAATAACATCTTCGCCACTACGACTGCTACTACAATTGTGACTGCTAAATAGCTTTGTGCATTTTTATGCTCCAAAATGCACAAAATAAAGAAGGTACAAGAACCAGAAGAACAAAAACAAGATGGAGAAGAAAAAGAATTGGTGCGATTATACTAAGTGCCTGATCTTTCTTATTCTAACCCAAAATACTACAACTAAATTTATAATAATGCTACTGGCCTTCCAGTATTTGCCACTGCAACTATTGAAAGCGAATTAAAAGGTCAATTTCCTCTTGCCCGTCTTGTTTCCAATTCATCATCTTTAATGGAATAATTAGAACAATTTGATACTGTCGTCATCACAATGAGAAGATCACATTTCATTATTTCCTACTCTTTACTCAAGTAAGAACCTCGAATATTTCGTCCTCTTTCTAATCATAGGACGCGAAGGTTATGAAGGCAGAGTCGAGAAATATAAGCAGGGAGAAAAACTATGGAAACAACATCGAGATTCCAAAAACAGAAAGAACAATAATTCTAAGGATACATTCAAACATAAGTCAACCGAATGACAGATAAAGAGGTAAATGACACACACGGGAAAACTATAGTAAGGAACAAAGTCACTATTAATAGTGACACAAAATAATGTAAAGAGTACGAAAAACCGCGAAAGATAGGATACACGAGCAAATGTTGTCTGTGTCAGCTACATCACCAGCGAACATTATTAGCCCGTCAAGAAAGTATATAAGTATAGACATGACAGTGATAAAGGATGTTGATCCATTGAGATATGTCTTTTTTTATCATTTCACCCAGAGCAAGGCGGAAATGCCACTGATGTGCGGGGGGCTACATAATTGTAAAAAGATTAATTAGAAGAGAATGAGGAGTACAGACCAGTTAGAAAAGAGCAATAGAAAGATGAGAATGCAGGTGTGATGACAGTTACATAGGTGAAGAGAAAAGGAAGGATATACGGGGTGGGGAGAGAGCTAGAGTCCAGTGGTTAATAGATGAGTATTGACATTGCATTTAAATTCTTGGAGGTTGTAGCCATCAGGAAAGCAAGAATATAGGAGCGAGTTCCACAGGCGGGAAGTGCGAGAGAAGAAGCTGCAGGAGTAGAATTGTCGTCTGCATTTGGCTAACCTTACTGTGAATGGGTGGGACCTAGTTGCCAATCTGGTTGCACGAGAAAACATTTGTAGTGGAGGCACCAGTGACTTAAGTTCGTCCGAGCAGAAGCCATGAAAATATTTATAGAACAGACAAAGGGAGGCCACATTTAGTCGGTGGGGAAGTGGCTGCAGTCGAGCCGCCAAGTCAGTACCTATCACATTACAAACTCTCCTTTGGAGCCTGTCGAGAACACTGAGGTGAACGGCAGGGGCGCCTGACCGTAAATGGCAGCAGTACTCCATGCACGGACTGATAGTTGACTTGTATATATGCAGGATGGATTCAGGCGGAAAAAACATCCTGGATCGACATAATGACCCAACCTTCTTAGCAGTGGATTTAGCTACGGATTCGATATAGTGGTTCCATTTGAGGTCTGAAGAGAGGGTAAGGCCGAGGAGGCGCAGTGTATTGCTCTCAGGGAGAATTGCTTGGTCCATGCTTATGGGAGGCAGGAGAGGTTGCTTTTGATGGTTGACAGACAACAGCTTTGTCTTAGACGCATTGAAGTTGACAAACCACTTCTTGCCCCAATTCACCACAGAGTGTAGATCCCGTTCAAAGTCATTAGCGAGATTATGTCTATCCGACGCGACAGGTTTCTTACTGGTGCTGGTATATATTGTGGTGTCATCTGCGTAGATGCCTACATGGCCTTTGATCTCATCTGGAGGTCGTTGATGAAAATAAGGAAGAGCGTCGCGCCCAGGATAGAGCCCTGTGAGACAAAAGCATTCGTGCTGTAGGATGAAGAGGCATGCCCATTCAAAACGACCTTCATTTTGCGGTTATTTAAAAAAAAGATTGGATTAGGTCAAGCAGGCGACCGGTAATACCGTAACCCCGTAGCTTGCATAGAAGGCCAGAGTGCCAAAGCCTTGTCAAAAGCCTTGGAGATGTCCAGAGCAAACGTGCGAACCTCGTCAGACTCATCAAGGGTCTGGAGCATGTACTCTGTTACGGTTGTTAGCAAGTCGGTCGTGGTCCTGGCAAAGCGGAAGCCATATTGCCTGTCAGAGAAGAGTTTGTGGGCAGTAAGATGTTGAACTATTTCGGCATTGATTATGGCCTCGAACACTTTCCCGAATATCGGTAGAAGACTGATAGGGCGATAGTTGGATGGGTCCGAGGGTTCATCACAATTGTTAAATACAGGAACGACTGAAGAGAACTTCCAGCATGCAGGAAAACAGGAAGCAGAAAGGCAGTAGTTAAACAGTTTAGAGAGGACAGGGGAGAGTTCAGGAGCACACCTCTTAAGGACTATCACCGCTCGCCTTATGGGGGTCAAGTTTTGAAATTACGCGGGATACTACTGTCGGGGTAATAAATACGTCGTCAAGTTTGGCCTCAGTTCTTATAGGGAAGTCGGGGGGGTAAACTCCAGATGAGTCAAATGTGGAGTTGGATGAGAATCTGCGGGCAAAGTACCCAGCTTTGTCCGCAGATGACGTGAGAACCTCAAATTCATGGATTAAAGGAGGTATTGAGGATTTGCTGTTGTTCAGCACTCGTTTGCAAATCCTCCAATAGTCCTTGGAGCCGAACTTGCGGTCAACTATGCGCTGTCGCATTCTCTCAGCAAACAACCGTTTGGCGTAATTTAGGGTTCTCTTGCACTCATTGCGAGCAGACGTGAATAGGCGTCTATTTTGGTCAGATGACTGTTTCCGGAAGAGACGGAAGTAATGGTTCCTGTGGGCAATGGCGGCCGAGCAGGCAGGAGAGAACCACGGAGAGGAATGAGGTTTTAGGCAATACTTCCTGATGGGAATGAAGGCATCAATGCCAGCTTTCACCCATGACGAGACCTCGGAGGCACAGTCATCAACTGGTAGATCGAACACTTTTCCCCAGGGGACGTCGCAGAGGAAATCACGAAAGGCATCCCAGTCATCCTTTTGGTAGAGGTAGAAGGTCCTATATGTAGGGGTCTCCTGGGAGGAGTGAGAGTGGAAAGAAATACTGAGAGAGACAACAGCATGGTCGAAGTTGCCGAGAGGGCAAATCTTAGAGACTTGACAGGCGTCAGGTGCAGAGGTGAAACATATCTAGTAGTGAGGAATGCCGAGGGAGTGCTTGGGAAGCGAGTGGAGAAGTCCACCACTTGCGTATGGGATTGGGAAATAGCAAAGTTCATGGCGTGGATGCCCGCTGAATCAGTAACAGAGTTTTCAAGCCACTCAGAGTGATGGGCGTTGAGGTCCCCGAATACAAATATGTGGGCAAATGGGTGATAGGAAATAGCCTTATCTATGTTGTCAGCAATGCTATCTAGTAAGGAGCAGTCAGGCAAGGAGGAAGACGGGTAAAGAAAGAATAGATAACTAACCGAACTGAGGAGAGACAGACGGAGACATACATATTGGTGGTCAGTAGATTCGAGTGAAGTCACTCTAGCTATGGGGAGGTGTTTGCTGACGTAGACCCCCAGCCCCAGCATGTGGACAGTGGAATCCTTCCTTAAGAGGGGAAGATAACCAGGGATGGAGAGGTCAGAGGAGGGAGTAGATGAGTTGAGGTTAGTTTCACAGAGCGCAAGGATGTCCGGAACGCTTCTACACTAGGAAAGTTAGTACGAATGCCACGGATATTAGTGAAGGAAAAGTTTAGGGGTTTAGGTGGTTTGATTTTAGATGGTTTAGGGTTGTTTCTGATTTTGATCGTCATATGATTTTGTTTATAGAAAGGGACCTAGAGTATAGAATGCAGGCGGTCATTATCCGCGATATGTGCTGGGAGGGAAACTGGCTAGGGCTGCAACAAGGTGTGGCCTCAAGGTTGCCTACCGAAAGCGCTTGCAGAGACACCTATCCATACGCGACATGGCACTACAAGAATCCCGATATTATACAACTGTTGATCAGAGCAGCCGCTCGTGACGCTACGCAAGAGTTAGGGCTCCTAACTACCAGTCGGAAGCAGCAACCAGGAAACTGCTAGCCCGGTACCATCACAGTGATGAGCCGTTGCCACCAACCGGCCAGATCGCAGGAAAATCACGGAAGCACCAATACCAAGGTCTGAAGAGAGAGAAGAGAAAGCCGGAAACCACACCCTAAACAGGAAACAAGGGGCAAGCCTCTGCTCCTGTTCAATAGGCGTGGGAGGTGTATGAACTGGGCGATAGTTAGGTCTATCTACTCCTATTAAAAACAAAAAAAAATTAAAGGGTGGTGGGTTAACTAAGTTTAAACTTAGTTAAAGTCAAAATGGAGCATAAACGCCGATAAAGATTAGTAAGAAAATACATAATTAAGAAACGATTACACTTACCACGCAGTGTATTGTTACTGGATCTATTTAACCAGTACATCGAAACAATTCTGAGAGAGCTAGAAGCCCTACTAGGATTCGTCACTTGCGGATGGAATCTGGAATCTCTACAATAAAAATACGCAGACAACACAGTGCTGATAGTAGACACAGAAAGAAAAATACAGGACCTTCTACAGAAAGTAGTCAGGGAAAGCGAGAAGAAAGAAGTAAATATAAACTTCAAGAAAACTAAAAGTATGGTCATCAGCAGAAAGAGAACCCCAAAATGTCATATACTAAAATCAAATAGGTCACATAATTTTTAATATCTGGGAAGAGTTCTGACAGAGGATGGGAAGTGTATCACTGAGATCAGAAGATGCATTGGAATGCACAAGGAGGCATTTTAAAATCTAAACAGAGCATTGAGAGAAAGGAAGATTTCGAAGAAAACAAAGAAAAGAGTACTTGGCTGTTATGTGATATATGTCCTCCTACATGGCAGCAAATGCTGGATGAATCCTAGTAGGAGATCGTCAAAGCAATAAAAATGTGGTTATACAGAAGGATGCTGATGATAGCATCTACCGAACATGTGAGCAAAGATGGAAACGGAAAGGAAACTAATACTTAACATCAGGAAAAGACAACTGAAGTTCCTGGGACATATAATGTGGGAGAAGGGCTTGGAGAATTTGATACTCACAAGTCAGATAAAGGGATAGAGAGAAACGGGAAAGCAACGCGGGACGTACTTGATGAACTTGAGCAGGCGTATGGCGAAAGGGGTTTGGGAGAGATATCAAGAAGAAAAGTGTCGAGAGCGTCACGGGATAGGGTTAAATGAAAGTCCATGATCGCTTACGTCCGGAAGGGATGCGGCACATAGAGAAGAAGAATATAGAGAATTAAATGCATAAAATCCTAAGAGGTTTTCAGTTTCAAACGGATCATCCAATCGAGATCAGAAAATTGCATCTGGTAGTTATCAACAAAAATAAAAAAAAAATTGCTAGTGGATTTCGATATTTTCGTATATCACAGAAAAAAGAAAATATCAAAATAGATAATTATATTGATTATTTCAGCTATCTGTAATATATGAACATGAAAATTGTCCCAATCCTGATCGCCCGGGTAATGTTACAGAAAAACATAGGAAACAGTGGGAGTAACCAAAAATCAAAAAAAGTGTGGAGAGATTCCAGATGATAACATTAGCGAAAATAAGAAGACTGGTAAGAAAATGTTTCACAAGTGAGTTAACAACAACAACAACAACAGCAGCAACAACAACAACAACAGTAATCATAATAATAAGAAGAAGAAGGTATAAATGAGAGTGAAAAAATTCACCATAAAAAATGAAAGAAATAGTGCATAAAGAGTACAACTGAAGGCTACTAATGATATTAAAAACTGAATTGAATTCTGAAAACAGAATTATGTCCATTCTTTCTTTCTGTTTTCATGTTGTTTGACTAATTTTATCATTCAGTCCTTTTTTGTTTCTATGTATGTTAATGTATAGACGGTCTACATCAGCCTTTGGATGATGCATCTTATGCTTAGAAAGAAGCTTTCTTGTTTTAGCCTTGCCATCCCAGTTGTCTAATATAGTTTCAACATCTTAAACTGGACTCTAAACGACATCAGGTGAATGGCTTCTAAAACAAGAAAGCTTCTTTCTAAGCATAAGATGCATCATCCAAACGCTGATGTAGACCGTCTATACATTAGCATACATAGAAACAAAAAAGGACTGAACGATACAATTAGTCGAACAACATGAAAACAGAAAGAAAGAATATTCAATAATAAAAGAAGGCAGTAAATATAAACAAGATTTACATTTAGTACATTCTGTAGAAAAGTAAAACAGAAGCCAAGAATCAACTATTGCGGCAAAAAATATGAAAATGAAAACCAAAGTTAAAGCTCTTGAACAGATGAAACAACGCTGGTAAGACAAACTTCTGCAGGGCTAATATCCAGAACGTGCCAATAAATTCAATGTTGATAAAGTTAATTCTCATCGATGGTTACGTGCATCTGGATTAGAGTCTGAGGCTGAAAGCTTTATTATCGCAGCGCAAGACCAAAGTTTTTTTCACTTAGAACTTTCAGGCAAATAATGTGAACCCAAAATGCTGGTTTTGTGATAAATACCAAGAAACAATAGACCATCTAATCTCAGGATGTTCTTTACTTGCCCCAAATGAGTATAAAAACCGTCACGATAGAGTGGGGCAATATTTACATTGGACAATGTGCAAACACTATGGAAAATCTGTAAACAAACAATGGTATGAACATCGCCCAGCACCGGTTACAGAAATAGAAGATGTCACCATTCTATGGGATTACACTATCTACAGAGACAGAAAAATTGAAGCAAATAGGCCAGACATTATTATTAAAAGCCAGAAAGAAAAAAATTGTAACATAGCAACCAAGAAATTCGAAAAACTGTCAAAATCTAAAGACCTGGAAATTGAAATAGAAAAAATGTGAAAATTGAAAGAATCGTACCAGTGATAGTAGGTGAACTTGGAATGATAAAAAATGGAACAAAACAACAAATTGAAAAAAAACCTTGGAAACCCCAGCTTAAGAGATATACAAAAAATGTCTTGTTAAGTATAGCCCACACACTAATTAGAAATTTGTCTATGTAACGCTAGAGATGTTAGGGGAGATAGAATAAACATGAAATGGAGCCAGAGCAATACACTACGACCTGCCTTAGGTCTTCCCGCACACTTGGTAGGTAGTGCGACCGTAGCAGAAATGGAAATATGATGAAAAATGACAAAATAATAATAATAAGAAGAAGAAGAAGAAGAAGAAAAAGAAGAAGAAGAAGAAAAAGAAGAAGAAGAAGAAAAGAAGAATAGTATCAGTGATAGCAGGTGCGCTTGGAATGATAAAAAAAGAACCCAACACATTGAAAAACATCCCTAGAAGTTCCAGCTTAAGAAAAATACAAACATTGTTTTAATAAATACAAACCATACACTTGTGGTAAAGTAAGTGATGTTATGAAGGATAGAAAAATAAATTAAATGTAACCATAACAACACACCACCATCTGCCTTAGGTCTTCTCGCGGGCTTAGAAAGTAGAGCGACCGTATCAGAAATCGAATAATAATAACAATAATACTAATAATAATAGTAGTAGTAGTAGTAGTAGTAGTAGTATTTCCTTTGATTTCTCGTATACTTATTTCCTTCAGGGTCTCAACCAGAGACGTAAGTTTCAGAAATGTCATCATGATATTTTCATTGAATATTTTTGTAAAAAAAGAGAAAAGAGGTTATTTGGCAGAAAATACGTGGTCTAATGATTAGCAAGCTTGTCTCCCTAGAACATGTTACAACTGAGTAGTGGGTTCTATCTTCACTTGGTACCTCATACTTTCGGTCTTGTACCATATATAAGCGGCGCTTAGAAAATGAACTTCCTAAGGTGCGAGTTGTACTTGCTTATTCAGTTTTTTGTATTTTTTTAAGTTATGGGCTAGCATGGCTACCTTCAATAGGTCCAAAGGAACATTTTCCAATCAATCCGAGGGCTCCAACTACAACAGGAATTGTTGATTCTATTGTGTCAGATTTTTTAGATTTCTACTTCAAGATTCTTGTATTTTGATTTTCAAAAATACATTACAGTCAGCTGGCACGACCATGTCAGTAACAAAGCTTATTCGGTTTTTCTTGTCTTTGATCACTTCTGGGCGATTGGCTTTGATTGTTCTTTCTGTGTGTATTGTAAAGTTTTATAAAATTGATAAAAGTCCTATGTCTGTAACCGGGTAAGGGTAGTATTTATACCAATTTCTTGCAATATCCTTTCCGTAAAAGTTAGATGAATATTTTCCAGTGCAAATATTGGGCCACTTTGTCATGCAGTTTTTTTATATTCAGTGGTTATTATTATTATTATGTCATTTTTCATCATATTTCGATTTCTGCTTTGGTCTCACTACCAACTAAGTCTGCGGGGAGACCTAAGGCAGGTAGTGGCGTGTTGTTATGGCTCCATTTCATGTTTTTCTATCTTCCCTATCATCCCCAGCATTACATAGATAAAGTTTTCCTTAGTGTGTGGGCTGTACTTAATAATACAATTTTTTGTATATCTCTTAAGCTGGGGTTTCCAGGGATTCTTTCAATGTGTTGTTTTGTTCCATTTTTTATCATTCCAAGTGCACCTACTATCACTGGCACAACAATTTCCACATTTTCTTCTATTTCAATTTCCAGGTCTTTATATTTTGACAGTTTTTCAAATTCCTTGATTGCTATGTTACAATCCGCTGGACAAGCCATATCAATTAATAGACAAGTTTTCTCCTTCTGGTTTTTAACAATAATGTCTGGCCTGTTTGCTTCAATTTTTCTGTCTGTGTAGATGGTGTAATCCCATAGAATGGTTACATCTTCTATTTCTGTAACCGGTGCTGGGTGATGTTCATACCAGTGTTTGTTTACAGCTTTTCCATAATGTTTGCACATTGCCCAATGTAAATATTGTCCAACTCTATCGTGGAGATTTTTATATTCATTTGGGGCAAGCACAGAACAGCCCGAGATTAGGTGGTCTATTGTTTCTTGGTGTTTATCACAAAACCTGCATTTTGGATCCATATTATTATGCATAATATTTGCCTGAAAGTTTCTCGTGAAAAGACTTTGGTCTTGTGCTGCAAGAATAAAGCCTTCAGTTTCAGACTTTAATCCAGATGCACGTAACCATCGATGAGTATTAACTTTGTCAACATTGGATTTATTGGCACGTACTGGATATTGGCCATGCAGAGGTTTGTCTTGCCAGCGCCGTTTCATCTGTTCAAGAGCTTTATCTTTGGCTTTCATTTTCATATTTTTTGCCGCAATAGTTGGTTCTTGGCTTCTGTTTTGCTTTTCTACAGAATCTACTACTATTATTATTATTATTATTATTGTGTCATTTTTCATCATATTTCGATTTCTGCTTTGGTCTCACTACCAACCAAGTCTGCGGGGAGACCTAAGGCAGGTAGTGGCGTGTTGTTATGACTCCATTTCATGTTTTTCTATCTTCCCTATCATCCCCAGCATTACATAGATAACGTTTTCCTTAGTGTGTGGGCTGTACTTAATAAGACAATTTTTTGTATATCTCTTAAGCTGGGGTTTCCAGGGATTCTTTCAACGTGTTGTTTTGTTCCATTTTTTATCATTCCAAGTGCGCCTACTATCACTGGTAAAACACTTGTTTTCAATTTCCACATTTTTTCTATTTCAATTTCCAGGTCTTTATATTTTGACAGTTTTTCAAATTCCTTGGTTGCTATGTTACAATCTGCTGGACAAGCCATATCAATTAATAGACAAGTTTTCTCCTTCTGGTTTTTAACAATAATGTCTGGCCTGTTTGCTTCAATTTTTCTGTCTGTGTAGATGGTGTAATCCCATAGAATGGTTACATCTTCTATTTCTGTAACCGGTGCTGGATGATGTTCATACCAGTGTTTGTTTACAGCTTTTCCATAATGTTTGCACATTGCTCAATGTAAATATTGCCCAACTCTATCGTGGAGATTTTTATATTCGTTTGGGGCAAGCACAGAACAGCCTGAGATTAGGTGGTCTATTGTTTCTTGGTGTTTATCACAAAACCTGCATTTTGGATCCATATTATTATGCATAATATTTGCCTGAAAGTTTCTCGTGAAAAGACTTTGGTCTTGTGCTGCAAGAATAAAGCCTTCAGTTTCAGACTTTAATCCAGATGCACGTAACCATCGATGAGTATTAACTTTGTCAACATTGGATTTATTGGCACGTACTGGATATTGGCCATGCAGAGGTTTGTCTTGCCAGCGCTGTTTCATCTTTTCAAGAGCTTTATCTTTGGCTTTCATTTTCATATTTTTTGCGGCAATACTTGGTTCTTGGCTACTGTTTTGCTTTTCTACAGAATCTACTAACTGTAATTCTTGTTTATATTTACTGCCTTCTTTTATTATTGAATATTTTTTCTTTCTTTCTTCATGTTGCCTTACTAATTGTATCATCCAATCCTTTGTTGTTTCTATGTATGTTAGTAAGCCAATAGTTGTTGTCTTGTATGACAATTCCAGCTGAATAAGACCCCTTCCACCTTCTTTACGGGTTATGTATAGACGGTCTACATCAGCCTTTGGATGATGCATCCTATGCTTAGAAAGAAGCTTTCTTGTTTTAGCATCCATTCGCCTGATGTCGTTTAGAGTCCAGTTTAAGATGTTGAAGCTATATTGGACAACTGGGATTGCAAGGCTATTAATGGCCATAAGTCTATTCTGTGAATTTAATTCAGTTTTTAATATCATTCGTAGCCTTCTATAGTACTCTTTACGCACTATTTCTTTCATTTTTTTATGGTGCATGTTTTCGCTCTCATTTACACCTAGGTATTTATAAGCTTCTTCTGGTTTCAATTCTTTTATTGTTACAGCAGGGTCTAGGCTAATTGAGGATGTTTCTTGTATTGATCCACGTAAAACTGTAGCTTTAGCACATTTATTCAAATTAAATTTCATTCCAATGTCTTCGCTGAAGCATTTTACAGTTTGCAGAAGACCTTCCAGCTCATTATCATTCTTAGCATATAACTTTAAGTCATCCATGTAAAATAGATGGCTTATTTTCTTTTGGCCTATTTTATAACCACATTCTGTCTTATTAAGTTGACTGGTTAGTGCTATTAATGATATGCAGAATAGTAAGGGAGATAAAGAATCACCTTGAAATATACCTCTTTTGATGTTTATTTCATCAGACTTATAGGTTCCATTTATATGATTGAGGTAAAGGGTTGTTTTCCATATAGACATGCACTGTTTGATGAAATCTTGTATTATTATTATTATTATTATTATTATTATTATTATTATGTTAACAATAAGAAGAATTGAAACCATGCAAGAAAAATAAGGTGTGACCTGGTGAGAGAGTAAAATTATGGTCACTTGATCCCAAACTGAAGCCATTAGTTGGGAATCGAACAAATATATAAAATAACTAATCACTTAAACTACATTTTCGGCATGAGAGTTCAAACAATTTCATTTCTTCTCTTTTGAAGAGAAAATAAAACGCGTTAGGAAGAGTAATAATAAAAATAAGAAAGAAAAAGACAGAAACATATTGGGTAAGATAATAGAAAGTGGAAGTTGATGAAAGAAAGACAAATAGTAGTAAAATGGGGGGGAGGGGAGGAGGAGGAGAGAAATGACAAAGATATAAAGTCAAAGCATTTGAGAAACTGAATATAGATTGGGTGAAGCAAAAGAAGAGCATGATAAGGAGGAAGGGGAGGAGGATTTTAGAAAAGAAAGGGAAGTTGAAACTAAATTCTACTTCTTCTTCATCATGTGCCGTGTCCCTTCAGTGATCATGGTCTTCTACTTGATTCTGTCTCTTTTCGCTTGGCATCTCCCCAAAACCCCTCTCTGCCATTTATTTACTCAGACCTATCAAGTAGGTCTCGAACTGCTTTCCCCTGTCTCTCCGTCCCTTTATCCATCCCGTGAGTATTAAATTTTCTAGGCTATCCTTCCTCATTACATGTCCAAGAAACCTCTTCTATCTCTTCCTTAGGTTAAATATAAGTTTTCTCCCTGTTTCCATCCTCTCCAACACCTCATCGTTATTCACGCGCTCAGTCCATGGTAACCTCAGCATCACATTTTCTCTACCTCAAGCCTCATCTTGGAGGAAATCGTTCAACATTCAGTACCATACAGAAGGACAGATATCACATAGCAATCCAACACTCTCTTCTTCGTTTCCAATGAGATTTTCCTGTCTTTCAGTACTCTGGTTAGATTTTGAAATGCATCCTTGGCCATCTTTGGATCTCAACATCGCACTTTTCATCCTCCGTAAGCATGCTTCCTAGGAATTTAAATTACTTTACGTGTTTTATTTTAGTTTCTCCAACCTGTAGTTGACATTTTGGGATCTTCTTTTTGCTGATAACCCTACATTCAGTTTTCTTGATATTTATGATTAGTTCTTTTTTCTCGCTTTCTGTTGTAGGAGGTCCTGCATTCTCTTTTACGTGTCTGCTATCATCACTGTCATCCGCGTGTCTTATATCGTTGAGATTGTGCCCACCAATGACGATTTCTGGAAAAGTTTTATTATCAGAATCGTTCCGCTGTATAAGTTGAATAGGTCCGGCGAGAAAACATATCCTTGTCTTAGAAAGTTTAATTTATCTCAGAATCGTTCCGCTGTATAAGTTGAATAGGTCCGGCGAGAAAACATATCCTTGTCTTAGAAAGAAAAAGAGAAGAAAATTAAGAGCAGGAAGAGAGTGAGATTAAATAATCTTGCAAGAAAAAAAGAAAAAGAAAAGAAAACGTAATCTGAATCTAATAAATATCAATGGAAATTTTAATGATATTCTTATTAAACATCAGAGCCAAGACTCATCTAAGAGGCTTATTCAGTGAGGTGCTAATTCACTTCACCGATGACTGAGCTGAGGGATTTTCTTTCTTTCTTTATTTTTTTTTTTACAGTTAGTGCATTCTGTTTAACTTAATACACGGCGATAATGGAGAGACAATCATTGAGAACCCAAATTACCTCTGCAGCAAGTGGTTTGAGGCACATTCTTTATAAATATTTCAAGTGCTTTTAATTTTATTAAGATGATCTTAGTGTGATGTACCCCATTATGACTTCCACGCATTATAACATTAGCGAATGGTCGAGGGGGCCTTGATTATTAACACTCTACTTTATTAAGTATATAACATAAAGATGATAATGAGCATTATCGTTATTATCAAAGTTTTATTACGGATATGGTTATATTGAAAATCATCATCAGAATGACTGTTTCCTATTTTCTTAACCTTCCATTTTTATTGCAACTGAAATCACCGTTATCTACTAAACTCAAGTGCTTGCTGAAAGCATGCATCAAAACAGAGTAGAAAAAATAAAATCCTCAACGTCATACACCAAAATGAATGTGGTATTCGTCTACGGATACACTCACGCATTTGTTCAATAAAACATGGCGGCTCATTGAGATTAAAAGAAAGAAAATTGATAAAGACACTGACGTAATTTACCAATGATAAAGACATTTTATTAATTAATGGTTTCATCTTATAAAAATTCATAATTTTAGTTCGTTAGAATGTCAATCTATCGCAAAAATGACTCGTGCCTAAATTTTTTTTATAACCATTTCCTCTCAAGCAAGGCAGAAATGCCATTGGTGCACAGAGGATTTACAGTGAGAGACTAAAAAAGTACAGAGGATGTCGAATAAAAAATAAGAGATGGATGGGAAACAATAGATAACAGATGACAATTGACATTGCATTTAAACTTTTGGAGATTGTAACTATCAGAGAAGCAAGCAAGTGAGTTCCACAAACGAAAAGTATGAGAAGAGAAACTATTAGAGTAGAAGCGATGATTACATTCAACTATATCTCACGATAAAACTTGGGATCTTGACACTAATCTTGTAGCACGAGTAAATGCATCTGGTCGGGATACTAGAGGAAAAACGATCGTCAGAGCTGTTGCCATGAAAATACTTGGCAGACAGAGAGAAGCCACATCACGACGGTGAGAAAGTGAATGAAGGCAGGCTGCCAAGTCAGGATCGATTATATTGCAGACCTTACATTGGATTTCGTCGGAAACCTCATGCAATACGCGATCAGATATGGCAATATTATTCAATGCAAGGACAAATGGTAGATCTATAAATGTGCAAAATAGATTCTGATAAAAAAAACTTCTTGATCCGACACTGTGAATCAACCAGTAGCAGTAGCTGTAAAACATAATTGTGAAAATTGTGAAAAAGACAATACTAGAAAAAAAGGACAAGGAAGTTAATACACATTCATTGTTTTCTTTCGGCAAAACAATTGCAATATTATGGTTAATGATAAAATAACGAAAACTATTTCTACATATATCTTTTAATCGGTATCACCAACTGCAAGGCATTAAATCCACTAAGACACAAGGGTGTGAAAGGATTAGGAACAGAAACATTAATAATGGGTGGGAAGAGGAAAGTAGATGAAGATTGACATTACATTTAAATGTTTGCAAATTAAAGTTGGCTGGGAAGCATGGAGCTGGAAGAAGCCAACTTTAATCTTTTAAAAAACTGTTAGTATAGAAACAATTTGAACTCTAAATGATAGTTTTCGAAACAATACTGTTTCAAAAACTTCGTATCTTCAGCCCGGAATTATCTTTGTTTTTACCGTATAACTTTCATTAAAAATAAACCATGACACCATTTGATTATTAATATTATTTGATTGTTTTAGATTCACCATCTTTTTTTCAACTTTAAAAAAAATCCGTACCACCCCATGCAAGTCACTAAGACACAAGAGGTTAGAGGGTAAGGAAGAATTAGAAACAAAAACTGGCTAGAAAGCATGATGTCGGAATTAAATTAATATTAAAAATATATCATGATATTATTAGTTGACATCGACAAACTTTGATGACCTTACTTCACATTATAAGAAACGTCAGATTTGCACTGATGTACCCTCTGTTCGATCTTCGTTATCTATATTCCACTTGACATGACATTTCTTTATCTATGTCACTTTTCGCAGACATTATTATTTTTTGGTTTACGTGCATTAATCTAACTGATATGTTTCAGTAATTCTACAACATTAACTTTGTTAAAAAGAGATTAACCGACGACATTACAATCTCATGACACTAGGACGGTGAGACAACGTATAAATTCTACTTTAACTATCCAATCTGTACAACTGTCAAGCAAATTTGCATGCATTATTGAGCGCAATTGATATCTTGTATCAGTAAAGTGATCTTTACACCGTGGTAATTGTTTTGATAATGTTTTCTTTCCCTTTTTTTTCTTTACTACAATTAAAGATTCACGCCATTGTCAGCAATGTCACATCACTTTTATATAGGTCTTATTCTCCCCTCCATTTCACGGCATCATAAGACTTTCTTGTATTTGCTTGATAAAGTGTGAACGTAAGAAAAATCACTGGAATAAACGAGAAATAATTAAAATAGATTATTGTGAAGTTTTCTATTTTTAGTCTATCAAAAACAGATTGTGTTCTGAGCAGAGAGGCTGATCAGAAACCATATGCATTCTTTTTAGTTCAATTTTGCGAGAAGCAAAGAAGGCTGTTTCGAAAGGACAAGAGGTAAAAGACAGAACATTAATCACGAATAGTGCAAACATGTTTCAAAACATTTTCTTAAAAAACAAGTATTAAGGTAGCTGTTTCCCCTATTATATAACTAAAAAGATGAAGACAATAGGAAACACAACTGAAACATATACAATATAGATATATATATAAGACAAAAGGGTACCGTTGGAAAAACGATGTCAACATGTGGGAAACGAGATAAACGCAAATTAGAGAAAGGAAAAAATTCTTAATCTATATAAGTTATTTGTAGATTTTAAGCGACATCCATATTAAATGGCGTACTGTTGCTGATATAGCAACAGAAACAAATAACCTAAACTATAGGAAGCAGGTTAAAGAAAAGTACGTGAGAATTTAGGGCTATCATGTGTGCAGCTTCCGAGCTAAAAATCAACAGTAGACATGGTCTTCTCAGATACAGCAGAAGTGCAGAGACAAACAGATATCCTTTTATCTCGCTTTCATTCATCTTACTAAGGCGTTCGACCTCGTTAGCAGGAAGGGCTTCTTCAGACTCCTGTCCAAGATTGGCTGCCTACCCAAGCTGTAGAGCATCATGAAGCCCTTCTGTAACAACATGCAGGAGACTGTGCACTTTAACGGCAGCTCCTCGGATCCCTTCAATATCTTCTGCGAGGTTAAACAGGGTTGTGTTCTTGCTCCCACTCCCTTAGGATTCTTATCTGTGCTGCTTCTAAAGCACGCATTTGACACATCATGGGAAGGGATTTACCTTACGTACGAGATCAGATAGCAGGCTTTTTAATCTCGCCCGTCTCAGACCCAAAATCTAATTACAGAAAGTTCTTATCACAGACATGTTGTTTCCTGATGACGCGGCATTAACATCCCACAAGTATGAACTTCAGTCTCTGATAGATCATTTCTCACAGGCCTGAAGAGACTTTGTGGCTGACCGTTAGGCTAAAAAAGACAAACGTCTTGGGTCAAGGTACTGAAGCATCACCTGTTATCACCATCAATGACTATGAGCTAGATGTCGTTCTTCATTTTACCTACCTTGGCCCCAATACCATCATTGATAACCTCTCCCTGGACATAGAACTGAACAATAGAATTGAGAAGACAACCACAGCTCTTGCACGCCTCACAACACGTGTTTGGCCTAACACCAAGATGACGGTGAAGAAAAAGATGATAGTCTACAAAGACTATGTCATCAGCACACTGCTATATGACAGCGAGACATGGACCACGTACGCCAGGCAAGAAAGGAGTTTGAATACCCTCAACGTGAGAAATATCCGTCGCATTCTGGGAATATGATGGCAGGACAAGGTGCCTAACACTGAGGTTCTGCGTTACGCGGGTCTACCTGTCATATTCACACTATTTAAACAGCACAAACTCCGCTGGGTAGGCTATGTCTTTTGCATATCAGACGGCCGCATCCCAAACGACCTCCTGCATGAAAAGGCGGCTTCTGGAAGAAGACCCACTGAGCAACAACAGCTGCTGAATCGTGACATTGTAAAACGTGACATGAAGGTTGTAGGCATCAACACGGAGGCATTGCAATCAACCGGTGCAAGTGAAGAGAAACTCTAGCCAAACACATCAAATCAGGGGAGGAGCAGCTGACACAAGCCGCCATAGAGAGGTGGATCCGGAGAAAGCAAAGTGATAGCTCTAACAGACCAGAAACAGAAAATGAATGCTGACTGTTAATATCGTATCTGTTTCTGTAGTTACATCCGCCTATGCTCCAGCCAAGCACACAACTAGGATGCTATCCATGTTTAACCCTGACCGATGAAACCTACAAAAAATCATTTGGGGAGTAGCCATTTCTACAGCTTTACACCCAGCTTTACAACTGGCTGGGGTTGGCAAGACCAAAGACTTTTCACTAGGAATATTCAGGCAAATATGCATAATAATGTGGTTCCAAAATGCAGGTTCTGTGATAAATACCAAGAAACAATAGACCATCTAATCTCAGGATGTTCTGTACTTGTCCCAAATGAATATAAAAACCGTCACGATAGAATGGGGCAATATTTACATTGGACAATGTGCAAACACTATGGAAAATCTGTAAGCAAACACTGGTATGGCATCACCCAGCACCGGTTACAGAAATAGAAGATGTCATCATTCCATGGGATTACACCATCTACACAGACAGAAAAATTGAAGCAAATAGGCCGGATATTATTGTTAAAAACCAGAAAGAAAAAGCTTACCTATTAATTGATATGGCTTATCCAGCGGATTGTAACATAGCAACCAAGGAATTCGAAAAACTGTCAAAATCTAAAGACCTGGAAATTGAAATAGAAAAAATGTGGAAATTGAAAACAAGAATCGTGCCAGTGATAGTAGGTGCACTTGGATGATAAAAAATGGAATAAAACAACACGTTGAAACAATCCCTGGTAATCCCAGCTTAAGAGGCATAAAAATTGTCTTATTAAGTACATCCCACACACGAAGGAGAACTTTGTCTGTGCAACACTATGGATGTTATCAGAGATAGAAAAAAAATATGAAATGTAGCCATATAAACACACCACGACCGGCCTTAGGTCTTCTCACAGATATGGTAGGTAGTGCGGCCATAGCAGAAATCAAAATATGATGAAAAATGACAACATAATAATATAAGTAGTTTATAGCAATGGAAGTGCATCCCACATTCTATATCAACATCAACATGTAAAGGAAGAAACACCGAACAATATATTAGTGTACTAAGAATAGTTTTAAGACACAATTTTGTCAGCATAGCCTATCATCAATAATAAAATATATAGTAATTTTACCTCTCTCACTAAATACTACTGATAATTGAAAAATGCAAACAAAACTCCTACAGTTAATTGGAAAATATCAACAAAAGCTAGAACCTTTACACGAAATATATTTAATTTGCTTACAAGAGAAATACATATAATTAGGTTCCCAAAGTCTAGCTTGTACCAACATAAGAAAAACACTAATTTTTGCCACCATTTCCATACTCTTAAATATATCTAAAATTATCGCAATAAATTTACTATTTGCTATTATCTATAAAGTTTACCCCTTTTTTATTTATATACCTGAAAATTTAACATATTTAGTACTTATGTTTCTGATACTTCACTTATGTTCTTTCCCATGTATTTGGGCTTTTTTTTATTAACAAAACTCTTTAAGAAATTTTATTTTATTTTATTATTATCTTTTATGTTGTAGCATTTTTCGAACACTTATCTTTTTATATTCTATGGTACTGTCTTATTCAATTCCAGGTTTTAAGTTTTGACATGTCTAGCCTTTTTTGGCAAAACATTGATACAATTTTTGTATGAGTTCACTCGATTCTTTTAAAATGTAATAACCTCCCACCCCACTATATTCATCTCATTTGATGACCTTCTTTATTTTTAGTTTAAGTTAAATTAATCACATTAACTGCCTGATGATTATGTATTAAACTAATTTTCCAACGATTTCAAACGTACAACAGATATTTTTACGAACGCGCGATACGAAGTTTAAAATAACTGAAATTTTTATAAACAGGGAGGAGTTTCTTAAGAATTTTAAACACTTTCATCCAGGTTTGTATGATCCCAACATATATTTTTTAGTGTGATCACATCTGGACATTACTTTTGATCTAGCATTTAGAAAAAAAAAAAATATATATATGTTATAATGACTGAGAGAGAGAGAGAGAGAGAGAGAGAGAGAGAGAGAGAGAGAGAGAGAGAGAACAGAATTTATTCCAGCAGATAACTCTGACAGCCGGACTAACAGTCATGTTAATAATCCCTTTTATATATAATCACATATATGTTTGTACTACTTTGTTACACTTTTTTTTCCTTCGGTTTCCTTTCCTGGATTGCCAAGTACTGTTGAAGAAAATAGAGTGTGACGAAAATAGAATTATTTTTTTGTTCGGTTTTCTTTTTGAATTGCCAAGTACCGTTGAATAAAACAAAGTGTGACGAAAATAAAATACAGTGCGTACAATGTTGAACCAATGTTTCCAGTTCTTTTGGGGACCTTAAGGTTCTTAGGGATTTTTGTCGCCAAGTTGTTGTGGCCTTGTTGGGACAAGAAATAAAGACACAAAGAAGGAATAGAGTTAAGCAAATACATTTAACAAAGACAGTAGTACAAACATATACCAATGAGAGTTTATTAGCGTTAGTCCGGCTGTCAGAGTTATCTGCTGAAATAGATTTCTCTTACACTCTTTGCTCTCTACAAAGCAGAACTACTGCTTATATATAGTTTGGAAGCGTGCATATGTCATATGAGTAAGTCACCATAACAAACAATAATAAAATATATTTAAAGACCTTCAAAAACTATCAAAATGCATACATTTAGTTATGAAAATTTACAAATGTGTCGCACATGAGGCATCAAATATTCCAGTTGTAGTTGAAGCCCATCGGATTGGTTGGAAAATTTTCTGATAGTCTCATTGAATGGATTCCTGTTAGCCCTAGCCTTAAGGAAATACAAAACATTCTACTCACCAGTACATCTCACATGTGACAAAGAGATTTATCTATGTAAATGCCTGTTATATGAAGTTTTCTTTTGTTATTTTTACAAAAATCATCATGATTCCATTTCTGACTTTAGGTCTCTGATTAGGACCCAGAAGGAAATTCCTATATAACTGAAACCCAAGGAAATAATAATAATAATAATAATAATAATAATATTAATAATAATAATAATAATAATAATAGCTTCATCATCAATAATAGCCGTTAAGGATAAAGCTGCTAAGTTATGAGAAAACTCTTATATTCTGCCTTCTCGTTTTATCTCCTTTTCATTTATGACGTTGACTTCTATTTTCAAATGCTTCCGCTAGTTGTATTAATCTCTAGTGTATAATATTAGTACCAATTAATTACTGTTAGGATCAATTTGGCATTTGTTATTAAAATCTGTGCTATCAATAATGTGAATCTGAATCACAATACGCCAACTGCCATTGTTGTAAAAAAATAAATGAATGACAGATAAATTCGAAGATACATAGTTCGTTAAAATAGTTCAACATGAATGTAAATAAATGTATTTAGATTTTAAACATCCCGCAAATAGTGCCTAAATAATGAAGAAACCACCGGAACTAAAATATTTACATCAATAAAAAATGATTCTTTAAAAAAGATGAAGTTTATGACTAGCTTTTCTTACCCAATGCTAAGATGGTCGCCAAGTACCTTTTTTTTTTTTTTTTTGCTTTTGTTTCCAAAGACGTCGTTAAAGCCCCGTTTTACGTGTTGTATTTGTCATAGTAAGTAAGAAAGCTAAAAATTGGAAAGTGGGATCAAGAAGTCATACTGGTTTTATCGTCCTGTTAAAGTAAAAGTTAGACAGGATATTGTGATACTCACATCGAAAATCAAAGAAAAGATGGAGGAAATATTTAATATAGATTCAATAAAATATATTAGTGTCTGCTTATAATATAGCTGTAAGCATATTCTATAGACATTCATGTCAATGGTCGCGCGTGTCATTTGAGAATTCGGTGTAGTATCAACCTCAATTCTTTACTTAGACTTTATGAATATATTTATTATGTATTTTCTTGTTCAGATTGCAAACTAATTGAATTCTTGAAAGAAAACCTTTTTCGCTTCTTTGAGAAGAAGAAAGAAAGAACCTTACAGAGATTTTTCTTAGCGGTGTGACGTCATAAATTTAACTATATATTGAATACCAACACAGTTGAATGCTGAGTAAAATCCTAGCGATGAAAACATGCACAAAAAGAGCTGTTCATACAAATATATACACACGGCTAAAATACTAAAAAAACAAACTTACACACACATATTTTTATATTAGTATACATATGGGTATAAACGCAGGTAGATGCACATATATAAATATTTATCAGGTGTTAATAGAATAGTACTCAATGTAATATAATACAGATATTGAATATATCTAGTTAAATATACATATTGTCCTCTGTCTATAGCACGACTCAAAGTTTCATGAAGTACGCACTCATCAGGTGCGTATAAAAAACTGACCGTTTCTCGACTTGAATTTTTATTTTTGGTATTTGCGTTGTTTAAGGTTGTTTTAAATTATAAATCTGCGGTGACATTTTTTATTTATTGAATGTATGATTTAATTTGATTTATAGCCAAATCAAGACATGAATTTGTAAATCAAAATCTTAGAAGCAAAAAGCAAAAACGTAAGAGGCAGATTTTAGATGTATATTTTAAGGAAGACTACTTTTGTTTATTTTTGGTGGACGATGGCGTTAGAAAATAAAAAAAAAAGAATTATATATATATATATATATATATATATATATATATATATATATATATATATATAATATATATATATTATCCTACGTTTATGGCACGACGCGGAGTTTCATGCGTTATGCAATCATCGAATACATATTTCAAACTGAAAGTTTAATATATTTGAATTTAAGTTCAATCGATGGTCATGGGAATTAAATTTTATATAGTTAAGTTACTACTTTTTTAAATAACAAGATTAAAAATTCAAATATTTTAAAGTTACATGTAGATAAAAATTTAAAATTTAAAATTTAAATAAGAAAAATAAAATAAAGAATAATAAACTGCCGACAGAAGAAATCAAAGGGACATAAATCATGAGTCATAAAATGTAAATATTCAAATATTACCTGTACATAACAATGTGGTGAAAATTGAAATTTTAAAATTTAAATTAAAAATAAGATAAAATAAGAAAAATTAATAAGTAAAATTTAGAATTAACAATTAAAAATTAAATAATGTAAGGAGCAAAAATTATTTTTTTAGCAATTCATAATTGTTAAAAGTAATACTGCGAGGGAAAGAAAGAAAGAAAGAAAGAATGAAAGAAAGAGACAAACATTAAGAGGAATCTATATCAATCTGGGTCTAAGAATTTAAGTAAGTATTTTTTATAACGGCATGTGGTCATTAAATCTCTTTTTTATTAAGCAAATTTGGATTATTGATATGGTTTAATGTGACAATTTTTTCTAAAATGCATAGATTACATTTGTCTCCTTTTAAATTGTAGTATTTCGATTTAGCTACCATATTTCAGGTTATAATTGGTTTCTTGCTGTTGTTTTTTAATTTCTAATAATGTATGGATAAAGCAGTATTTTTGTTTCTAAATTAAAGTTTAACATAATTATGATTCGAGCTCTATAAACAATACTTTCGGGCATACATTGGCCATTCATTGGGCTGGTTTTATTTTTTCGGCAGTTGAAATTCTTTTTAGAAGAGTCGTTTTCACTATTAGTAGGGTGACGGATGTTGTTTATGTGGGCCAAATATTTATCTGATATCTTGTCAAGTATATTTATCTATGTTTTTAACGCAACACTAACTTTGACATTTTGGTTTTCGCGATAATGTCACAAGTTAAATTGGGTTTTGTACATACATATATATACATACACACTTGTGCAAATTAATTGAAACAAAACTAATAATGTCTTCCTAGGATCTTTCACCTTTTCCTTGATCACATATACGTCGTCTCTTGGCGTTGACTTTTTAAATTTTTTTGACCTCATTTTCCTTTTGCGTTTTGAACTGATAGATTCAGTATCTTTCTTCACCTTGATGACACGACTGACAGCACCAATATCTTCGATCTCTCTGTAAGGCTTGCAATTGTGGTCGTACAGAGTTACAATTATTGCACACTTCCTTGGAGTAACGCTCATCGTAGACAATGCCCGAAGGACAACTAATCGAGAGTCGAGACAGTAGTATTTGGGCGTGATAAAAATCTAATGCAATCACGGATGACTCAGTATTTTTCAAAGCCGAACAAACTTCATCATTCAACTCCAAAATAGATACATGTTACTGCAAACTGCTCCAAATGACCTGATTTGAGAAAAACAAGTAAAAACTGATTACACCCTGTCACTCCACTGAGTCTAAAAGTGACCGTATGGTGAAAGAAAGGAAACTAAAGCATTTTCTTCAGTTAATTTGCACATGGGTTTATATATATATAAAAGTGGTGTGTGTTCTGTTCTTATACACACACACACACACACACACACACACACACACACACACACATATATATATATATATATATATATATAACGAGAGAGAGAGAGAGAAAAAAAGAGAGAGAGACAGATTTTTCATAGTCTGAATGATGAAGTCTGTATTCTTACTACTGCCAATATAAATTCTGGATATATAACCGTTTCAATATGTCTTGAGTTTTCCTCTCAATATTTTATATTGCTTTTAATATCCGCTGAGCTCTCTACTTTTTCTATTTAATATTTTATATTATTTAGATAAAATCTGTTGTATTATCCTCTTCGTTTTTTCTCTCTTATATATATATCCATATATGTTAATTTAAATATATATATATATATATATATATATATGTGTGTGTGTGTGTGTGTGTGTGTGCCAATTTAAATCTATACATATATATACACATCTATATGCGCATAATATATACTTAGGTAGCAAAATTTAAGTCAAATATGCATTCTTTAATTCGACCGGCAGGAACTGCTTATTCTAGAACTGCCTTTTCATACTTTAAAAGTTTGAGTATAATCAGACACACAACCAGGTCATATCTATAAAGAGACTATTACATTTGAATAGTTTTTTCATGAATTCCATCTGAATATATGGAATCTGATATACAAAATGAAAAATATAATAAAAATTTAAAAATACAAGCCCTTCGTCGAATCCAGTAAATATACTTAAAATATGTGTGTCTATATGTATGCGTGTATTCAAGCATATTTTATTCAATGTTCATGACTCTCTCTCTCTCTCTCTTTCTATATATATATATATATATATATATATATATATATGTGTGTGTGTGTGTGTGTGTGTGTGTGTGTGTGTGTGTTGGATTGCTGCCCCTGACAATAATCGCAGGCGATGCGATATTTGAAAAGCATTTCCTTTTTTCCCTTTGACTTTTGAAGCGTCAATACACCGGTAGACACGAGGCATGTAAATACTTTAGAGACACAGACTTAAAAATTGTATTGAACTGTTCATAATTTTTAACTTTATTTTTTTTTCTTTCTTTGTTTTTTATTCTTCTGTAACATGTCTTGTTAACGCATTTAATAATTGTTGTTTGCTTGAATTTCATGTTTTCAGCCAGACATGGATGTGTACCTCAAATATAACGGAAGGCATAAAATGATAATAATCTTTATTCCTGAAATACACACACACACAGAGACAGGCAGACAGACAGACAGACAGACATACACACACACACACATATATATATATATATATATGTGTGTGTGTGTGTGTGTGTGTGTGTGTGTGTGTGTGTGTAGAAAGAGAGAGATTTTCTCTCTGTTGAAAGATATTTCATATTTTCATATTTTCTTTTGAAACAATTTTTGAATCGTTATTTGCAATACAAATAACTGGCGACAGTGCTCAGACAAGAAAGCGCAATGAATCAACGCGTGTATTACATTTGATGCAACTGTACGGCAACATGGGTAGGTTCATGAAAACCAAACTACGGGTTATTCCAAGCCTTGTGAGTGAGACTGGATAAACTGATCTGCTTCGGAAGCCTTCAGTGGTGCTAGCTCAAACTTACAAGCCATCGTGCCCAACGCCTTGGATTATTGGCATTGTTCAAAACTGTTGATTATGCCAAATTATCCAGTCTCTCTAAGGAACTTTAATTAAGGTACTATGAGATAAGTTGCATGATAAAAGACAGATTAGCTCTATCCGTATATAAGTAATACAAATGGGCCTGAGCAGGGTTCTGTTAGTTAAATATCCTAGAAAACAAAATATTCTGAAATGAGCAGTCAAATATTATTTTACACATATACCAGTTCATTCGAATGTGCGTTGTGGTGTAATGGATATCAGCTAGCAATGAGAAAACGGAGATTCGAGTTCGAATTCCAGTCGAATTCGTTTCATTTACCCACGGACAAATACCCGTTGGGAAAGATATGAATCCATCACTTCTTCCTCCAGGTATAGGTTGAAGAGCAGTACAGATTGGATTATATAACCTCGGTTAGCAACCAGTCTACCGCAGAAAATAACGGCAACCTACTACGGGAAAATCTGTCTAGTAAGTCATGGACCGAAAGACACATTATCACCCATGCGTGTATCACGTATGGAACTTAACTGACTCACTTGTCTTTGGTGTACATAATCTATTTGCTCAAATATACATTACTTATTGTTTTTATTTTCTTCTCTTAACATTTAAATGATCTGTATATGGTAATTTCCCAAAGCCTTCCTTTCAAGTGATGTGTTCCCCATATTTCACCGGTTTCTTTGCTAGAATTAGCTAAATTCATCAATAGGATGCATTTATAAAGCAGTTTCAGATGGAAAGCTTTTATAACAGTGGATTTTAAGGTGATTGACCTGTCAGGTGCTAAAAAACATTCTATCGAGTTTTCATAAACTTACGATCTGTCTAATGTTTAATGAAATCGACAAGCGAATTATTAAACGTACTCAAATAGAGAGGCTGGTGAAAAACATAGTAACAAAAGCTCTGGCTGAAGAATTTTCAAACAAATCTATATTTAATTGACGGATAATTAAGCGTCTTTCACTAGCTAATGTCTTTCCTTTTTTATAATTGTAAAAATTTCTGATTGATTTATTGTACAAATAAAGAGCACTGAATCCAAATTCGTTTTAATTGGAGCGGAGTTTTGCAATTACGAAGTTCTTTAATTGGTAGCAGTTCATCCGTAATTGTCAATAACTAGTTGATTATAGAATCTATTGAATCGTCAATTTCTATTGATTTCAAGACTGATTGGACAGCTGTCATGTCACGCAAGGTCGAATGAATAGCAGCACAGAACCGGGATTCTATTTTAGTGAATCCGTTCAAGGTTAGAGTCACGCACACAAACATGCATTACCATGGACATGGAAATAAATAGAGGTAAAGAAAAAAAAAACAGGCAAATATACAATGACACACGCATAAAACTTACGAAGACAGACGAGCGCCTATAAAAATTGCTATATCCTTCTCTAGACTTCAAACAATTCGAAAGACTATAGATAGGCTTTACATAACCTTCTTTCTTTTTAGATCAATCTACTAGTGTGTTCATATCTATCTATCTATCTATCTATCTATCTATCTATCTATCTATCTATCTATCTTTTTAGTCTATTCATATCTATCTATCTATCTATCTATCTATCTATCTATCTATCTATCTGAGTCTGTTCATATCTATCTATCTATCTATCTATCTATCTATCTATCTATCTATCAAACCCGAATGTATTCACGTCAGAAACCAAACTAAGTATTCTAATCAATTTAGAGAAAACGACGCGCTTGAATTTCTTATAATTCCTTTTTGGTTATCCTTTCTCAAAGACTAAAACATGTTCTGTTCGAATCAAAGCGTTACGTTCAATTAAAACTGACAATTTTATAGGACTGTCTCCGTGAAAGAAATGTCCAAATTTAAAACACCATTCATCGGTGACCGTCACTCAAGAAAAAAACACTTCTCTCAGTTTGCCGGCTGATTATTGCGTCGCACTTAAGCAACATTTCATTTTCCTTTTGCATTTGAAGAATTTTCGGCAAACCTCCTTTCAGACATTTGGCATAAAGAAAAAAAGAAAACATTGGAAAAGTTACTGGAAGAGGGTTTGGTTCTTTGAGTTCAAAGCTGCTTTCTACAATCAGTTTTAGCAATTCAAGTCAGAAATTGTTATCTTCTCTGTAACTACTAATTGTAGCCATTTTAAGAGTATACTAGTAAAATCTCTACATAAATATTTATATCAAAGTAAATTATGTCTCTTTACGATTACGATTGAATTGTGGGAAAAATATATGTAGTAATATTCAACATATATTGCCTTCACACAATTCACTTGTTTCTGTCGCATTTAATCAGATCGTTATTTTGTAATAAATGCCTTTTGTAAAATCCCTATATTATAAGACAGGCTTTCTGATAAGAAAGGAAATCCAGTTCGTGTTTCGTCAAAATCTTATTCTTTATATCTGACGCGTATTGTTTAATAATGGAGTCTGAATCGTTGAATGAGGATGATCGAAATATAGTCGAATATTATTAATAAATTAAAATTTTTATTATTGAATAAACGCCTATCAAAAAGTGTGTTTATTTTATCAATCGCACACGCACACACAATAGAGTGTGTGTGTGTGTGTGTGTGTGTGTGTGTGTGTGCGAGAGAGAGAATATGAAAATAGAAATCAATACAGCAAACGATACAAATGATAATGCTCTAAATGTTTGGATAATGCTCTGAAGTTCGGATAATGCCCTGAAGTTCGCTTGAGGCGTGAAACTGATGAAATGCACTTGTATAAATGTAATAACAGAAATTGAGTCTAGAGAGACAGCGAACTCTGTCTAACTTTCTGTCAGACTTTTTGCTTTCGAACTCAGATGAGGTTTAGCCGAAGGGCAGAGTCTCGTCTGGGTAAAAACAGACAGGTGACCGACTCTGCCTTACGAAGGGTCAGCGGTATAGTTTTAGCCGAGCTCGGAGATCCTACAATAAAAATAGCCTTGTGTTCCATTCCGCCTCAGTGGGGAGTTAGATAATTACCAAGACAACGAAAGCCGTATTAAGCGGTCGTCTGTCAAAATATAGTAGTAATATGCAACTGGATTTAGTCTAAGAGGGAACTCATTTAAGTAATAGGCACATTACAACGATTTTTATTGCCACACTGTTTCTTATAAATGCTCTGTCACCGATACTGATCACTCTTTCACGATATTTTAAATATAAAAATAAATAAATAAATAAACATTTAGGCCGCAAGATCAAAGTTGTGAATAAAATATCTACAGGTCACGATTTTTCGGAATACTTTTGACATTAGTTTGTGAATACTTGTGTTCGTTAGTATTGTTTACAAATCTTTTGTTCGCTACAATCTACCATTTTTAGAAATAGTACATTTATTTTAAATTTTAAATTCAACAAAAATACAACAAAAACTTGAATATCACTGAGCAGTCATTCCCAACTTTAACAGTTGCCATTCTAGTGACATCTTCTTTTGTGAAGTAACACATACATTTTGTTCGTGATGAAGATCAGAAATAGACGAAAGCGTCATAACTGACAAAAAAATGCAAATATTTGCATATCCTTCGACCAACCACCCGTCCCCTTGTAGGAAAACAAAACAAGTTACATAATAAAAATATCAAAATATTCATTGTTTGTACTATTCCCTCTTTGTCGACATAAAAGTGCTAATTGTTCAAAGCAAGATGGAATGAAGCTCACGAAAAAGGATTTGGATGTGTTGAGCTCGGATATTAGAAGAAAAAAAGAAACAAGTTAATGAATTAAGAAGACGATGAAGAAGGTCATGATGATGATGACGACGACGACAATGAACTAAGGATGAGAAAAATGTAATTAAAAAGAAATAGTAATTAATGCGATTTTGACAAAAATATATTGATGTTTAAATATTACTTATTTCTTTAAAAATGGTGTCTTGATACCATTTCCCACGTGTGATACAGCTTGAGCGGTCATGTCCCGAAAGAGACATGACTAACTGAGCAGAAGATTTTCCTGCAGCAGGTTGCTATTACTTTTCTGCAGTAAATTGTAAGTGACTGCAACGTATTTAAGTGGAATTCGAACTCGGCTCTCCGATTTCCCGTTTCCAACCAATATCCACTGCAAAAAACACATTCATATACTATATATAATATTATATAAGTTGAAAAGATATGGGGTTAATATTTATATATCTGTATCAGTAGTTTCGTTCTTTTCTGTGCATCTCTGTATCAGTTGAGCCAACCAGGTTGATATGCCTGAGTTAGATACTGACTGAGTTTAATCGCGGATATCCACTCCCGGCTATGAGGTCATCTCTTAGATCAATCATGCACATGGCCTCTCTAAGGGATTGAGTTCAGGGTTCGTTCAGACATCAGCTAAGTCACTTTCTTCGCAAATGAATTAAAGACCAGTAGCAACAGAGATAGTATTCTACCATGGAATGTTGGGAATACTATGGAGAGTGGATGTGAGAATATAGGACGTTTTAACAATTGAAAATGCGGTTAACAATCAGAAAAAGACAACTCACACTTTTGGTGAACATAATGAGGAAATATGCGCAAACACCCTTGTGAAAGGCATGAATCTATCAAGTCCCCCTCCAGGTATGCGTTAAATAGCAAGACAGATTGGCTTCTATAATCATGGTTAGTAACCAGTCTACTGCAGAAAGTAATGACAACCTACTGCCGGAAAATCCCATATCCAGTCATTCATGTCTCTTTGGAGACATGATCACGCAAGCGTGTATCACTCATGACACATAATTGACTGAATGAGAAAATAAACTTGGGAATATTATCATTCACAAAGTATGTTTGAGGAAAGAAAAGCGAGAAAAACATCGGAAATCTACTTGACAGGTTTGAATAAATGGATAGTGAAAAACAGAGAAGTCAAAGGTGCAATAATTACTGAGCACTCCACAAAATCAGCAAAAGGTAGAGAGCTATGATCGCTGCATCCAAACATATAAAAATGATTGTTCAAACTTGTAAATAGGCATTAGCTGTGAGCCTTGCTTGCTAATATTCACCAGCTAACCGACTTTGTTCCGTTAGTTGTGTTCTCAAAATCTGGATGGTCTCTTTTATAGAGAGAAGGTGAGAAGGCGTTATTGAATCACGAGAGAAACAAAATCAGGTAAATGGAATTATGAAATAAATTTCTTTGGAATGTAAATAAGTTTAAATTGCAATTGTTTACTAGAATTGATATTTTGATGAAATTGGCGAAAGTTGTTGGCAAGAAGAGCAAATAAGAAACGGTGGAAATCATGCTATTTTTCGACAGCGGAAATAAGTTTAGTCCGTCGCAGGAAAAAGAGGAATGCGTTTGATCGGTCTTTGAAATTTCTTGACAAAGAGAGAAATGCAAAAAAAAGTACGAGATAGATATGCAAAACTTGATAGAGAAAGAGAAAGAGAGAGAGAGAGAGAGAGAGAGAGAGAGAGAGAGAGAAATCGATTTCTGATCTGCTGTTGCCTAGCAGCGCGAAATCCTGATATTATAAAGCCGATCAATTTGTAGCATTCGAACAAATGTCTCAATTTTGTTATCGATCTGCTCTCTCTCTCTCTCTCTCTCTCCGAAATCGCTGCTCAACAAGAGTGAGGTTCATGTGGTCGGTAACTATGAAATTAACTGAATGAATGAGGATTGCAATGGAATTAAATTGTTTCGCGGGAAGCTGAGCGAATGAAAATGGCAGATGAGAATGATGGCTGTGATGGCGACAGCAATAGCAGAAAAGATGAGAAAAGTTTTTAAAATGGAAAAGAAGGTCTGGGTGAGGTTGAAACGATAAATTGGAATGAAGGAAGAATGAATAAGAAGTAGTGATGGGAATGAAAGAAGAATGTATACGAAGAAATGATGAGAATGAAAGAAGAATGAATGCGAAGAAATGATTGGAAGGAAAAAGAATGAATAAAAAGAAACGATGACGAAAGAAGAACAGAAGATAAGAGGAAGGAAGAAGTAATCATGAAAGAGGACGAAGAGGAGTGAAGGCATGTTAGTTTTTTTTTTTTTTTATAGAATCACATTAATAAAAATAATAGACAGAAGAAAAAGGTAAATTGAATAACGAATGAAAGTAATTATTTGAAGCAAGATAAAATGAAGCACACGAAAAAGGATTTGGATGTGTTGAGCTCGGTTATTAGAAGAAAAAAAAACGAAACAAGTTAATGAGTTAAGAAGACGATGAAGAAGGTCATGATCATGATGACGATGACGACGACGATAAACTAAGGATGAGAAAAAATTGTAATTCAAAGGAAATAGTAATTAATGCGATTTTGACAAAAATATATTGATGTTTGAATGCTATTTGTTTTTTTAAATGTTGTCTTGATACTATTTCCCATGATAACTCGATTCATTTCGCAAGCAGATGTCTCAGTTTGCATATTGATATATTTTGATGGCAAACCGGTAGACATTTTAGTCAAAAGGAAAGACTGAATGTTTGATACTGTTTTCTCGGCAAGCAGAGAAACCTTTCTCATGCAAAACCTGACTGGCCTTATACATACTTTACTCTCTCTCTTCTCCCAAGCTACACTTATTAAACATTAAAAAAAATGTCCTTTTGACTGAAAAACGGGATTTCTGTTGTATCGATCAATCATAGAGCAGACACGTCGAAAAAGTATTCAGGTTTTCAACATTGACGAAAGAATAGTTTGCTCAGGTAATAATGCTTTAATTCAGTTAAATGCCATACGTAATTTAGCCCTTAACTGGAGGGAGAAGGAACGGATTCATACATTCTCTAAGGGTGCTTGTGCGTAAGTGAATGCAACGAATTTGACTGAAATTCGAACACGGAGCTCCGATTTCTCGTTCCGAGACGATATTCACTGCACCACAAAGCACTTCTGTTCGAATTTAAGTTGAATTCATTACATTCACTTACGCGCAAATACCATTGAGAAAGATATTAATCCTTTGTTTCTCCCCTCAGCTATGAATTAAATAGCAGGTCTATAGCCTTGGTTGGCAACCAGTCTACTACAGAAAGTAATGTCAGCATACTGCGGGAAAATATTCTGTCCAGTCTGTCATGTCTTTTTCAAGACATGATCGCCTAAGTACTTAACTGAATGATGCTTTACTGTTCTCAAATGTTTTTATGACGTCATCCAGGATAACTTCCTCTTCCAAAAATAATCTGAGAAGTCCTTTTCTACAGAGGTCTAGTGGCAGATTTAGCTTTGAACTAAACATAGCTTGTAGGTGGGCGATTAAATGCGACGGGTGCATTTAATAAAACTCTGTATGAGGTTATGACGAACCTACTTTCTTGAGCACGGTGAATGTGATGATTACACAGTAAAGAAGTAATTCCATGAATGAGTGTCTATTCATTTTCTAAAATCTCCTCTTGTTATCTTGTGCCGTAGTTCTTTAGGAACAAGTTCCCCGCATTTGTAACCTGATACCAAAACTAATCTAAGCTTAGTTAAAATCTCTCAGATTGTAGCGAACAGAAAGTCGATGTACATGTTGTTTTTTAATTGTCTGTCTCAACAAGGGCGCCAACTGTAGCAAAATGAGAAGAGATATCGTCTAACAAAAACTGCAATAGTTCGACATCCAATCGGATATTTACGATTGAATGCCGGTGCAATGTCATAGATATCTAACGATGCTATATGGCCACTCAGGTGCAGTGTCACACTTTAAGGGGGTATTAGACTGGAAGCTGTGAAAAGAGAACCCCAAAGGGAAATCATTCACTCGTTACTTCTCTTCGCTTCTAGTATATTCTGCAATACGCTGAGATCCCAGTAAATGAAGCGATGGAATAGCAGATTAATTTAAAAATAGGGAGGCGTCATTGCTACGTCATCTGTCTTTGCCCAGAATTGCTATTTTCGACCCACATGTGTACAATGGTTTTGATTGTTTTCAGAAAATAATATAAAGGCGCAAATTCGCATTCAACTCGACTGTCATTTAATTTCGTCGGCTTTTAAATACACACACACACACACATACACACACACACACACATATATATATATATATATATATATATATATATATATAGTGTATCGAGGCAGCAAATAATTTTCTAAACATATGCTGTTAAATATAAGAGACAATGAATGTCTATTATGTTTAATCATGAGCCGTTCTAAACGTCGTATTTTGGCTTTAATTTCAGTTGAAAATAAAGACAAAAATTCTCCAACATTTGGATAATTATTTATTGATTTGCTTCTAAGCTTTCGGCTCACATGAGCCATCTTCAGAGAGGTTATTTAGACTGAAATATAATAACATCCACCATCACCGACGAGTTTATTTTGTGTTGACAAAAAACTCCGCTTGGCAATGGCAATAGTTACCAAAAACAATAAACGCAGTTCTCAAATTTGCAATGCGGATTTATGACGTCACACCGCGTGATAGCGCGAAATGACAACAAAACCATGTAGTCAAATGCAATGTAATATGCTATGTCCGGATTTAAAGGTGATTTTATTGAGTGTTGGTTGTTTAGATTTGATGTACATGGCCTCCAATATCTGCAGGTTCCTCTTATTGTGTGTATGAGTAAGGATCACCGTATTGTTGACCAAAATCTGTCTGATATTACCTACATGTTTATGTTTTTCAGAGAAATGTTGTTTAATTGTACTCTGATCAGAAAGATGACATGTAAATCTACGGGAAAGCGTGGTTGTAGTAAAATTAATATATGTACTGGGTTTTTTATTAGTATCAGAGATGCAATCTCTGAATGGGCATGTAAATTGGTACACTAAATTCTCTACAAAAAACAATTCAGGTTAAATTTAAACTTACACATCTTACCATAATTTCTGCTATAGTTTTTATTTATTTTAAAATATAGAACGCTGTTCAGAAATTTCGAGATAATGAATCATTTGCAAAAATCCTGTTTAGTTAATTTAACTTCAATTCGGGAACCAAAGAATAAATTTTTTATGAGTGTTGATGGAAAACCCAATTTTACAAATAATATAACAATAAATTCTTTCCCAATAAAGCTCAAACAAATTCTGGCATTAATCAACAGGCGTGCAACCAATTCTGCAGCATTATTCATATTCTGAGTGTTAACATTATTGAAAAACAATTCAATATCAGTTAATCTTTACAATCTTTCTACAAAAAATATTTCATGATATTTTTATCTTTATTTTGATTACCCTCCCTGCATTTTTTTATTCACTCACTCTCATTTATTTCCCTACCTGTTACTCATTTTCTCTTTCTAGCTTGTTTATACCTGAAGTCGATCATGGTCAACAGTAACCAATAATGTCTCACATCAGGAGTCGATTCTGCTCAAAGAAATAACAATATAGCCCTATGCCCCACGTTGCTCTTCAGATCACCGTGATTAACATCTAAATGAATCCTCCCTGTTTAACGCGTGACTCATTTATAGATGGTATCGCGATGATTGTCATCATTTCACTCGACATGGCTGGCGTTTGTCTGTTCGCGATCATTCCACTCTCTGCCATGTTGTGTTTTTAATCTCAGAGGTGGGAAGATTTCTGATGAAGCCAACTGAATTGAAGACGGTTTGGAGCTTGGAGTTACATAAATCATCTTTAATAAAGAATTATTCAAAATGTAACAATTATTTGGTTCATATATGATTTGTTGTAACGCTTCCCTCCCGCTTACTGTTATAATCAAATGACACTGTGATCCTTTTGGAGTTTATAGATTGTGTTGGTATTAACTGAAATTCATAGATTCTGATCTTCAGAGTTGTCACAAGGTCTTGATCAGGAGGTCTGGAGGAATAGTAGCAGCTTATATGGAGTCCTGCGTCGGAAGGATTAGGGTTGACTATGGTCCGCGTTTGCATGTCTTTCACCCTTGGCATCAAACTGTTTCTAAAATTACAAATTCTCAAAATGTATGTACTCAAAAGATATTCCGAATTTAAGGTTGCTCAGCCTCTTTTTGTGAGTGATCAGAGGATTCAAGCCGCCCCTCCAACTCCATTCACGTCTAACCTCGCTCCAACGCTCCGGTACTAATTTATCACTTCCGTCGCCCATTTTCTCAGCATCTAACCTCATCCCGCTCCAAAGGCTGATGCTATTGTCTTTGTGATGAATCCAACTTTCAGATGGCGTAGTCGAAAACAAGAATGGTTTTTCAGTCATTAATCTTTCCCTATCTATTTAGCAACAACAAGTTTACCTTTTTTTTTTTGTTTATAATTTTTTTTTTACGATGGACACAACTTTTCCATAAAAAAGATTCTTTGTCACATATATCCAAAGGAATCCGAATTAATGTTGAATATAATATATTTCTGGGCAAAGGTCACAGAAATTTTAATGAACGAACACGTCAAGTTGACCTCTACATTTGTCGGGGACACTTCTCTTCTTAGTGGCTGATTCAAAACATGTTCATTTCCCTGATATTTTTTGTTGTTCAGAGCAATCTTTAAGTGTTATTTCGAGAAACTTTCTTGCCATTAGAATGAATGACGCTAGTTCATAGAGAGCACCAGACTTTGCATTCTTAGCCTTAAATGATCTCAAATGGACTACATTGTATCTACAGCTGCATCTACTGCTAGGAAGGTTGGGTCATTGTGTCGAGCCAGGAGGATCTTTTCGTCAAAATCCACTTCGGACATTTATCAATCTACAATTCGTCTGTACATTGAATGCTGTTACCGTATCTGGTTGGGTGCTCCTGCTATTCATCTTGAGTTTATCAAAAAAATTCAAATGAGGATCTGCAATATAATTGATTCTGACTTGGCAAGCCGACGTTTGTCACATTCTCACCGACGTGATGAGGTTTCCCTCTGTATGTTCTACAAGTATTTTCTTAGAAACTGCTCTGACGGGCGTTTTTCTTTGGTTCCCCGACCACATGTATTTACTCTTGCTACTAGATTGGCATCAAGGTCCCGAAATAGTTAAATGTAACCACCTCTTCTAATTTTTTTTTCGCACTTCTTGTTTGTGGAACTTCATTTCATTTCTTTTCTTCCCTGATAGTTACCATCCCCAAAAGTTTAAATACAACGTCAATTGCCATTTTCTTTCTACTTGATTCCCATTCATCTTTTACTCTTTCTTCGAAATCCTCTGTACCTTGTTCTTTTCTCTCATTGTAACCCACTGCGCACCAGTGGCAGTCCTGCCTTGCTTGGGATAAAATGATTATAAAATAAAAAAATAGCTTATTACCTCTCCTCCTCTTTCTTAGCCCCTGCTATTCATCTCAGCGTTCTCGACAGGATCCAGAGCAGAATTTGCAATGTAATTGATTCCGATCTGGCAGCTTGACTCCTGTCACTTTTTCAAAGACGGGATGTGACTTCTCTCTGTCTCTTTTACAAATATTTTCACAGCTTCTGCTCCGACGAGCTCAGTTCCCTGGTATTCCCTCTCTATACGAATTTACTTGAGTAGCCAAACTGACAATAAAGTCCCACTCTTTTACAGTCAAAACAACCAAATGAAGTCGCCGGTTCTATTCCACAGCTTCTTTTCGCGCACTTCCCTGTCTTTCTCTGTCTTGTTCATTCCATTTCTTTTTCAGAGAGAAATGAGGGTAGAGATTCTTTAAACGCCTCTTCAATTTTGTTCAGCTATTTCTTATTTTTAGTTTTAGTTTTTTCTACTTACTTTCTTGTTCTTTTTCTTTTATTTCGCTTTTCTTTCTTTCGTATCTGTTCGTTGTTTTTATTGAAGTTATTCTAAATCTTTTACGGACATTGCCACATTTATTCTAGCTGCATTCATGCAGTTCCATCGTAATTATATCATGTTCATAATGCCAACTAACACGTGCTCATTTCATTATCCATTGCTAATTCGAAATCACTTTTATGCTTTTTTGCAACGTTTCAAACAATTTTTATCAAGATTATTTGGTATTTCATAAAATTACATAAAAAATCAAAGAAAACGTCGGTTAAAACCTCATTTCGAAAAATATTTTAAAAAATTCTCGATTGCTTTTCACTAATAAATATTTTTGTGTAAATAACAATTTTATTGCAATGATATTACAATTGTTTAATTCATGTACCATATTGTAAATATGTTTTAGCATCGAAAAATAAAATGTGCTGATCACAAAATTTTCAGCGTAACTGGAACCTGCTTTATTTATTTATCAAGAGTAAATCATTTGCTCTAACAATTCCTTAGTTGTTAAGAACTTGAACGATTCTTATTTCTTTTTGATTTATTTCATGCTGAATCAAGAATTTGGTATTCTTTAGATATGAACGTCAATTTAATTGTTTTATTATAAGTAATAATCTTGTCAATAATAATAATAATAATAATAATAATAATAATAATAATAATATTAAAACATTTCTCAGTACTTCAAGAAGCACAAGAACGCAACAAACGTGTTAACAATTAAAAACAATATGAGTGGTAAAACCTTGTTGGAGCATTTTCCTTTGTAAACGGAATGAAAGTGTCATAATAATAATAATAATAATAATAATAATAATAATAATACAACTTAAACCTATATATGTAAAATGTGCGTGATCTTAGATTTCCTTTTTTTTCCTTTTTTTCTTTTCTTTTTTTTTTTACAAAAATGCTCTGCTCCGTGAAAATTTCAGGGTGACGTTTTTGACTTTAGATTTCTGGTTGAGACCCGTAAGGACATGAGTTTACAACAGAAATCAATGATGCAAAGTAAACGTATAAATATGACATATCGAACAAGAAGGGGTAAGGTTCGCGCCACAAACTGGCCGAGAGTAAGTGACAAATGTTGGAATTTCTCGCCTGTTGTAATTACGGGAATCTGTCGTACTCAATGATTTACCAAAAAAATTAAAATGAATCCTTTACTTAGTCCACGGATATAAACATATCAGTTCTCTTTAAACTGTTTGCGTTTGTGTCGCTTTTCCCTTCCTCAGCTGAACAACATTATATCTATTTACAGTAGCACCCTCCTTACTGTGCTTACTTTGAGCTTCCATATACATTCACTATACCGGCACGGGCACTTTCAAAGACAGAAAAGTTATAATAGTTTCGGCTTCAAACGACTAGAAAACTAGACTTCATAGCGGTTTCCCTGAGTTTCTAGACACTTTAAAGTATATAATTAATTTTTAAATGTATTAGAAAAACCGATGGTACATCATTTTAAAAAAGATGTTATTTCAAGCAGAAATATTTATTTTTTAACTAAATACTCTTTCTTGTTTTTTCACTTGACTCATTAATTGTATCAATCCAACATTATTTAGCGAATATTTCAAATTCAGATTCTGCTGATCACTACATATCAGGTTATGTACTTATTGATACACTTTCGCATATATATATATATATATATATATATATATATATATATATGGTTACATAGTTATTTGTACATACGTAATTTCTTGGTCTGTTTAAGATTCGAACGATATTAATTTATTTTTCTTACCATATTCTTTTTTGCTCATTCGCTTACAGCTGATATTTTAAAAGATTCAGTTTTACACATTTTCACCCTGGAAGATTTTTTATTCGTCTCTACTATTTGCAGCAATTTTTCTTTCTCATTTTTCCTTTTCTACGCTTCCAGAAATTGTAATATTTATTTTTTTATTACTTTTTCGTTTTTTCATTCTTTCTCGTTTCTTCATATTTTCTCCTCCTTCTGTTTCTTATTGAAAACTACCATCATTTCAATACGAAATTTCTTACACTTTTTCCAGAAGCAAATTATGAATTCAAACTAGAGATGAGTTACCGTCTCTTATTGGTTATTTATGCAACGTTGTATAAAATCTTCGTGCAATGATATAGTTTCCCAATTTCCTTTGTTACATGTAAAAATGCATGTATAAATAATTGTGAAACACTTGATATATTTCATGACTTTTATATTATGAATTATTACTGATTATTTCATTTACAAAATTAAGATTGTATTAAGGCTTCCGCAGAAAAGAAATCAAATTGTGCTTCTGTACAATGATATTATTACTAAGCATTCTCGACTAGATCTGATATAAGATACAGTATTTCATAAAAAATAATACAATTTGGTACTTATCTCTAAGTATCAAAATATAAATTTATCTGATAAAATCACTGAAAGGCATGAGCCGACATTTCTGGTAATCAAAAGTGAGATTACTCAATTTGATTTTATTTCATTTTATGACGGTTAAGCCTGAATGTTTATGTAAAAAAATTCAACTTTTAATGAAACGTGGGTTAAAATTACTGAGGCAATTAAGCGTATTTTAAAGATTTATAGAAATCAATCATGTATGAAGTGATTGTGGATATGGTGTACATGACTTCTGTAGAAGTGATGTACACCATAAGAAAAGCAAACCGCCTGGTACTTACAATTATCGGCCTATTAGCTTTCTACCTATTTTTGGCAAATTACTCGAGGTTGTAGAATTAGTTAAATATCTTACCACGTGGGCTCTTCTTTCAGTAATATGATTTTCTCCTTTCTAGATTAACTGATGATGTATTAATAGTAGTTGCTAAAAGTGTCTGACATGCATTAGATAAGAATGGTGACGCTCAGGCTCTTGCGTGGGATATCTCACAGGCATTTGATAGAGTTTAATGGGGATTTAACATGAAGGTATTTTTCACAAATTGAAATGTTTCTGAGCTGATTCAATCTTTATTTACATTGTTCTGACTGTTGTTCTCATCTTTGTTGCCATATTCACGAAGTTACGGTCGTTATACACTCCGATCTTCTTCAAGTGATTAGAATTTGGAACTGTAACTTTTATTTCATTCATCAGCGTAGATTGCTCTAGTTCCACGTATCATGCTTCTTCCAGATACCACAAGGACACATAATCCAGTGGATAAAGTCGTTGGTTGGATCCAGTGACTCGACCCAAAAAGTTGTGAGTTCAATAATTGGCTACAGCAGAGATATACAAAAACTTAGAGAGTTGTATTAAAGGGAGATAACCAATACTAAAAAATTTGGAGGAGACCCGACACTAGAAACTAGAACAGTCTACCCCGATGGACGAAATAAAAGGTTCAGTTCGAAATTCCAATCACATGAAGAATGTCGCTGCGTACAACGGCATAAATTTCGTGAATATGGCAACAAACATGAAGACAACAGTCCGAACAATGTAAATAGTGTAAATAATTTCAATACCTCATCTCAGAAATATAAACGAATGATTGAATCTTTTTTATCAAATTGCGAAATGAAAGTTTTCTTAAAAGGCCTCTATTCTTGATCTTTTTATTACATTAAAAGATTTGTACCTATGTTTTATTGACTATGCGAAGGCATTCGACAAGATACGACACAAAGAATTGAAGATGTTCGGCAGCCTCGACATTTTTGGGAAAGACATCAGAGTAATCAAGAATCTATACTGGCAGCAAACGGCCTGCATACGGACAGGTAACGATTTCAGTAGATTCACAAAGATAGAAAGAGGCGTAAGTCAAGGATGTGTCTTTTCACCGGACCTGTTCAACTTGTACAGCGATAATATTTTGAGGACCCTAGATGACACGCCAGGATTTGTTATTGGATGCCACAACTTGAACATAAGGTATGCAGATGATACAGTGCTGATTTCAGATACTGAAAGGAAACTACAAGACCTCCTACAGAAGGTAGCGGTGGAGAGGACTACAAATAAACTGCAAGAAAACTGAATGCATGGTCATCAGCAAAAGGTGCAACCAAAAATGCCAAATACAGGTGGGGGATACCAGAATCAATCAAGTACAAACATTTACATATCTAGGAATTGTTCTAACAGGAGACGGAAAATGCAACACAGAGATCTGAACGCGAATTGGCATGGCATAGGACGCGTTCCAGAAGCTGAGTAAAGTACTAACACACAGGAAATTTTCACTAGAAACAAAGAAAAGTGTGCTGGATTGCTATGTGATGTCAGTTCTTCAATACGGCAGTGAATGTTGGACAATATAATCGAAAATGAGGACAATACTGGAAGCAGCGGAAATGTGGTTCTACAGAAGTATGCTGCGGATATAGTGGACTGAGCATGCAAGCAACGATGAGGCGTTGGAAAGAATGGCAACAAAAAGAAAATTAATACGGAACATCAAGAAGAGACAACTGAAGTTCCTGGGACACGCAATTAGGAAGGAGAGCTTGGAGAACCTGATACTGACTGGCCAGATAGAAGGAAAGAGAGACAGAGGAAGGCAGCGGATAACATATTGCAGGGCCTGATCAGATGGATGACGGAACGGGGGTTGCAGGAGTAACAGGAGCAAACATACTAAGAACCACAGGGGATAGGGAGACGTGTAGAACCATGACCGCCTACGTCCTGAAGGGAGAGGGTACATAGAAGAAGAAGTAGAAGAAGAAGAAGAAGAAGAATTCTGGTTTCCCAGTTGTCTAACGTTGTTAGCTTATTTTCATCAACGACTACCATAATTTCATCAGCCCTTGACTCAGTATCTACGCTGATGATACACTCTCCTGTTTTAATAATAAGTCTGATAACTTCGATCATGGTAAAATGGCAGCTGATTTAAAAAAAAACGCAATCTGTTCTTAACTGATGCAAGTAATGGCTTGTTAATTTTAAAGCCTCTAAAGTAAGTCTTGTGTCTTTTAAACATCTGAGAGAACTATTTTTGCCGAACCTCAAGGGGAGTGACACATTCTGCTTTCCCGGAGGAAACGTTTTTCTGACCTAGCATCTTCATTTCAGTCACTTTCCCGGCTCCGTAACGTAGTGCCCCTGTGTCTTTTCTGTACATCTTTTCTTACTAATTGTTTTGGCTAGCTTTCCTCTTTCCTACCTAGACTTTATGAATATAAGCGCAGAAATCTTGACATATTGGGAAAGGATATTAAAATAATCCAGAACCTGTATTGACATGTCATGGCTGCATCACCGACAGACAGAATAAACTCTTCCAACCATTACTTATACCCACCTCACAAGAGGTGAGAGGAAGTAGCCTGAGGAGAGCGCCCTTAGAGCGGTCTGAAATCAGCCAAGAGTCAGTCAACGACCATTACGAGTTGTTAATATTATCAAATTTTAACTTCCTGTATTAGGGAATAATCTGGAATATTAATTTCTTATCTGTACCGAACAATATTATATTCTGACATCAGAAAATACTTGAAAATGTATTTAACTGTCTGTTTATGTAGTTTAATCGATATATAATATAATTAAGACGCTCACACACACACACACACACACAGACACACACACACACACACACACACATATATATATATATATATATATATATATATATATATATATATATCTTCAGTTTTGATTTAAGACCAACGAAATTTCTTTATGATATTTTTATTTGTTTATTTCAGATCTTGGGATTTTCTGCCATGTTCATACCTTCTGAGAGCTCTCGAGTCTCCTAACCCATCATCAAAGCATTTTTGATTATTGATAGACTTGTGTTTTCTTCTTTTATGTGCGGCGTCTCCTCAGGACGGAGGCAATCATGGCCGTTTGTTGTTCCTGTCCTTTGTTGTTCTTAATATTTTGTCCTGTCATTCCCAGAAACTTCAGCTGGATCTTCCTAATGTTAACTATGTTTTCTTTTCGTTTTCATGCTTTGTAAAACCTCGTCGTTGCTCACACGTTTGGTCCATGGTACCCTCAGCATCCTTATGTAGAACTATATTCTGTTGCTTCGAGCCTTACCTTCATTTGAGGAAATTGTCTAGCATCTGCTTCCATATAGGCGGACAGATCTCAAATAACAGTAGAGTACTATTTTCTTTGTTTCCAATGAAATTTTCCTGTCTCCCAAAACTCTACTCAGCTTTTGGAATGCATTCTTGGTCTTCTCCATACACTTTGGATCTCAGTATCGCACTTTCCGTCCTTTTATAGAACACTTGCCAGACTTTTGCCTTTAGATATGAATTGTTTTTTTTCGTGGTCTCAACATAAATTTAGCCGTAGTTCACTTTAAATATTGGTTTAGAAAATTTATATAGCTGCTCATTGATAATCCGATTTTACAAACAGGATTGCATTTTGTGATGTAGTGTCGTATTTTGGTTTTGTTTTGGGATTTAAATCTTTTGAAATGTAATTAGAATAATTAATAATTGTTCCTGAATTAAATGAAATGTTATTGATACTGTGATATCCGTCTTTAACAGTTAAAATACAAGTATTTATAATCGTTTTTTACAAAGACATTAATGCTGAAATAAAATTATAACTGATTACCTTCGAAGTTGTAATTTCTTTTCAATTGAATCATGAATTTTAAAAATCTTTAGTTTTTGCATATTTTTGTTTGATCTATTTCTATAAAGATTTTAAGCTGTTTATCGGAAACTTTTGAAACTTGTCATTGTGCAGTAAAAAATTAAATGACCCTGAAAAGGGGAGACATTACAAAAATTCCCTCATGAAACTTCGAAGTGGGCATGAGCAGACAAATTTTCCCTCATTAATTCTATTAAGTGACAAGTTTCTCCACCCTGCCTCTCTCTGTTTCTCTCTCTCTCTCTCTATCTATCTATCTATCTATCTATCTATCTATCTATCTAAACTTATTTATAAATGGAACTTTGTCTGTGTGTGTATGTGTGTATGTGTCTGTGTGTGTGTGTGTGTGTCCGTTACCTATAGACTCCAAAACGGCTGAACCGATATTCTTGAAAAATTACACAGTTGTACTATAAGCGTCTGCGAGTGTTCTTAGCTAGGTTTTGTGTCGAAGTACAACCGATAAATATCGAAAATCGATAATCGAAAAAATCGGGTTATAGAAGGAGTGGTTCGATTTTAATGAAATTTGATACACTAATATAAAAAACATAAGAAACAATATTCAGAAGTTCAAGGTTGCAGTTCTTACAATAGTGCAGAAAACCGATAATATATATATATATATATATATATATATATATATATATATATATATATATAAAAGATAAGATGTTTGTGTGTGTGTCTGTTTATCTGCCTGTATTTTTTCAGCCCTTTTATTTTAGTTTTTGCTTCGGGTTTGGTTCTAAGTAGGTATAATTGTAGTTATTAGTCTCAGTCATGATACCATTTACTCAGAGGACTTGTTTAGCCTTTAAAAATCAGTTTACGATGAAAAAAATTATTTGATATCGATACCAGGAAATCAGAATTTGACTTAAATCAATTAATTTTTCTTTCAGTCTACAGTTTCGCTTTAACTGGAAACAACTACTGGCTTTTAGTCTTTCGTGCCAACGTCTAAAGAGTCTAAGCTCCAGGACCATGGATTAGTTTTAAAGCTTTGGTTACAGCCGAGCAACGTCGGACTATACTGCTAGTATATATATATATATATATATATATGTATATATATCACACATCACTCAATACGTCTCTGGTTTGGCATATAAATTGCGCCACTATAAAAAAAATATTATTTTACAAATTACACTTATTTAGGTGAAGCTACTGTTGGAAATTCTCAAA
>JBBBDQ010000370.1:920000-950000 GCA_037127315.1 Ascarosepion bandense
ACACACACACACACACACACACACACACATATATATATATATATATATATTAATGCAGGTTTCATTGAATAATATAGACAAGTTTTGTCTATTAATTTTGTGTAGGATCCGTTCATACCGTCTGATATACTTGATGGTGATGTCGTTAAAAGACAACAAAAAATCACAGTATTTGTTGAATTTTTTATCAGGTCTAAGCTTTCGGCTCACATAAGCCATTATCAAAGAGTAAATAATAACACACAGTAAACATAGAACATTTAAGCTATTAACAATCTTTTGCAAATCACTAACGGTGGGGGAAGAGTCGTTGCAGACAAATGAATTAGATGTAGTGGATTTAGTGTAATATATAATGAACTTAATTCTTTTGTTAGAGTCTGTCGGAGAAATATTAGTATTTATGAGTTTTTTTAGGATGTTTTCATCTAGTTGGTAGTTGGAGTGCATCTGGCTACGGTATAAGAGAGTGATATGTTTAGGATTGGTTGGGTTAGTATCATGTGTTGTTTTTTCCATGTTAAGCTTTTTAAGAAAGTAATGTATTTGTTCATCAACTATGTAGTTGGGAAAATTATTATTGATGAGTGTCTGTTTTATGTTTTTTAGTTCACTGTAGAAGATCTGATTTGTAGATGAATTGACTTTTGCACGGTATAATAGATTTTTTATAATGGCTATTTTGTAATAGTGGGGGCATTCACTAATATAATTGAGTGTGGAGGGATTTTTATTAGTAGGTTTTTGATACGGTGAGATAGTAAATTTATTGTTGTCAGTGTTAATTAATATATCAAGAAAAGGAATTTTGTTATCTTTGCTAAGTTCATAAGTAAATTTTAAAACTGAGTTATTTTGAAACTGTTTTTGAAGTTGTAAGATTTCATTAGTATTTTTAATTGATAGTAGGATATCATCAACATATCTTAGATATATTGATGGTTTTGTAAATTTTGCAAAGGTAGTATTTTCAAGGTTAGACATGTAGAAATTACTAAAAATCGGACCAAGCACTGAACCCATGGAGACTCCGACACGTTGTATATATATAGTGTTGTTTGGATCAACAAAAGGCACTTCAGTAGTACAAGCTAGTAGAATTTTTCTTAGGATGTTGGGATTAATTTTGAGTGGGGGTAATGAAGGATTACTGTAAACATTTCTTATAATTATATCAATAGTTTCACTGACGGGTACATTTTGTTGTTTTTTAACGACATCACCATCAAGTATATCAGACGGTATGAACGGATCCTACACAAAATTAATAGACAAAACTTGTCTATATTATTCAATGAAACCTGCATTAATGAAAAAATGCTGCCAAAATACACACAATTTAAATTACATGATCCAGCAGCCCAACACACCATCACCACCTTGAAATATAAATGGAGCCTTGTGAAAAGGCAAATTGAAATAGCGAAAGAAAATCTTGACACATTATACAAGAACAAACATGACCTCTACAACAAACTGAAAGATATAACTACCTCAAACCAACTAGAAGAAATAATACTCAGACTATCCAAAATCACCGCAAAATCTGAAGCTGAACACCGTGCTAAAATTGTCAAAAAACTTAATTCACTATACAATGGCACGATCACTCTTCCCAAAAAATTCGATAAATTCATAAATCTTTCCAACCACCAACTAACTAAGCACCAAGAAGAATTACTCAACCTTGGACCTAACTGCCATATATACCGTAAGTATAACCAGCTTACTAAAAAAATTGAAATAGAAACGCTCTATCAAAGCATCACTAAATTACAAGATGAAAAACTTATAACCGTTAAACCCGAACTGAAAGATCTACTTAAGGTTGAGGCAATCAAAGATCGCCATGATAAAAGCAGAAGCTCCTCAAAAATTCTATCGAAACAACTAAAAAGTGCCTCGCACGAACTACGCAACCACCTTCACATAATTGTAAAAAAAGCTGACAAGGCTAACATCTTTGTTGTACTTAACAAATCAGATTACAACACAAAACTCAACCACATACTCCATGACCACACAAAATTTAAAAAAATTAACAAAAACCCGACACACCAACTAAAATCTAAACTTAATAAACTCATTAGTGCCAACAACGCTGATCAGAATTCCTTAAAACTCCCTAAAATTATTGGTGACTATAAACCTGGTTACATATACGGAACCATAAAAACTCATAAACCTAACTATCCTCTCCGCCCTATCATATCCCAAATTCCTACTCCTGTATACCAGTTAACTAAACATATTAACCAGCTTATCACACCCTACCTTCCGAGTAAATACAGCATAAAGTCAACCCTAGAGGCAATCCAAATCCTCAAGAGTGAAAAACCTAATAATGAAATCATAGCTTCACTTGATGTGGAAAACCTTTTTACTAATGTACCCGTCAGTGAAACTATTGATATAATTATAAGAAATGTTTACAGTAATCCTTCATTACCCCCACTCAAAATTAATCCCAACATCCTAAGAAAAATTCTACTAGCTTGTACTACTGAAGTGCCTTTTGTTGATCCAAACAACACTATATATATACAACGTGTCGGAGTCTCCATGGGTTCAGTGCTTGGTCCGATTTTTAGTAATTTCTACATGTCTAACCTTGAAAATACTACCTTTGCAAAATTTACAAAACCATCAATATATCTAAGATATGTTGATGATATCCTACTATCAATTAAAAATACTAATGAAATCTTACAACTTCAAAAACAGTTTCAAAATAACTCAGTTTTAAAATTTACTTATGAACTTAGCAAAGATAACAAAATTCCTTTTCTTGATATATTAATTAACACTGACAACAATAAATTTACTATCTCACCGTATCAAAAACCTACTAATAAAAATCCCTCCACACTCAATTATATTAGTGAATGCCCCCACTATTACAAAATAGCCATTATAAAAAATCTATTATACCGTGCAAAAGTCAATTCATCTACAAATCAGATCTTCTACAGTGAACTAAAAAACATAAAACAGACACTCATCAATAATAATTTTCCCAACTACATAGTTGATGAACAAATACATTACTTTCTTAAAAAGCTTAACATGGAAAAAACAACACATGATACTAACCCAACCAATCCTAAACATATCACTCTCTTATACCGTAGCCAGATGCACTCCAACTACCAACTAGATGAAAACATCCTAAAAAAACTCATAAATACTAATATTTCTCCGACAGACTCTAACAAAAGAATTAAGTTCATTATATATTACACTAAATCCACTACATCTAATTCATTTGTCTGCAACGACTCTTCCCCCACCGTTAGTGATTTGCAAAAGATTGTTAATAGCTTAAATGTTCTATGTTTACTGTGTGTTATTATTTACTCTTTGATAATGGCTTATGTGAGCCGAAAGCTTAGACCTGATAAAAAATTCAACAAATACTGTGATTTTTTGTTGTCTTTTAACGACATCACCATCAAGTATATCAGACGGTATGAACGGATCCTACACAAAATTAATAGACAAAACTTGTCTATATTATTCAATGAAACCTGCATTAATGAAAAAATGCTGCCAAAATACACACAATATATATATATATATATATTATTTTAATTCAGATACTTCAATCCAAGAGAAAAAAGCAGGAAGGTAAATTACAAAAACCAGATCCTAATTAATATTCAAAATGTTATTTTAATATTAAAAAATGATACAGGAAGAGAGCTCCATGTAATAAAATATTACAGAGCAAATATAAATTAAAAAACGATTAATTCAATGGGGGATAACACATCACCTCAGCAACAGAAAAATCCTTTATATATATGTACACGTATATATATATATATATATATATATATATATATATATATATATATTCCTGCTGTCAAACTGAGTTGACGCTCTCTCGCTTCTGTCTCTCTGTCTCTCTCTGTCTCTCTGTCTCTGTCTCTCTCTCTCTATAAGCGTGGATTAATTATTCTCTTTAGTTCATAGTGCCAGTTGTTAAGCTTTACTGTCAGTTATGAAAGGTCTTGTTGATTTCCCTCATGTCCTTTAGATTATTTTTCTTATGTTTTGATATAAGTTACTGAATAGTTCGTACATCAATATATATATGTTGTCGTCATGTTAGGCGGTATATCCATATAATTATTTTACCGTTATTTAAAAAGAAAAAAGTAGTCACCGGTTTCGAACCTGCTCTTCAGGTCTCATCGTGAGATGAAAAAAAAATTTAGAATAAAAAAAATTTACTAATGGGTAAAAATTTTAAATACGATAGAGGAAAAAAAGGTATTAGAGATTAATGATAGCAAGCCCCAGCAAACATCCACGCTGTTTACAGAGAGAAAGTTTGTTAGACTTGATATATAAAGCCTCCAGCACCTTTAAATGAAATAACGCGTGTGACTGAACACAACATTGAACCAGTCTCGACTGAACTCAGAAGCATACTTTCTGTTATTTATTAGGTGCTCGCATATTGAGGAACCATAGGTATTTGGGAAGCCAAGGTATGATTTCTGATCTTACTTGGTACGTGCAGTTTTATTCTCATGTCCAGACGCTGTGTAGTTCTCCCTATATAGTTGGCTCTGCAACTACAATTATACTATAGATAACAGAATTTATTATATATATATATATATATATATATATATATATATATATATATATTACATAGCACATATAAGAACATATTATTGATTTTCTTGATTTGCCTTTCTTGACATTATAATGAAGTAAAGAAGAGGTTTTCAACAGAAGACCTACATGCTGAAACATTGCACCCATTAATGAACATTTATTGTAATCAAATAGTGTATATGAACACAGGCGGTAGATAATGCGTTTCTCCAATTTTAAGATCGATATAAAAACGCCTTTTACACATTTGCAAAATTCTATCCAGCAAATGGTTATGCTATAATGATGGTGAAAATTTTATGAGACCGATTCACCAGACTTATAATGTTCCACTTGTCAAGTGTTTTACCTTGTCCCAACATTTCGTGATAATAATCGAAGAGATCTCTGTGTCAATCCAAGGAAGTCATTTAATCAGAAGACTACCGCAAAAACAACAGGATGATGAATCAAGAATCAGTTTGGTTTAATGAATTAAGGCGCCACCGCAATTGTGTATGATAGCAATATCATGGTTTCTTTATTATCTTCCAGTGTGGGAATGGCAGATTAATTTAAGTGCAACCTTTTCCTGATTTCGGAAATTTGGTACATATTTTACTCTTTTACTCTTTCCTTTTTTTAAATCCTAATTTAACTATGTATGCTGAAATCGAGTAGGCAAGAATTTCCCATTAGAACATTTTGTTCTTATATGTGCTGTGTTCCTTCAGGATGTTGAGAATCATGGCTCTCCACAATTTATTGTTCTTAATAAATCTGTTGTTTTTGTAATCACTCCTACTTGTTTTGCCATCATTTATTCAAGGGAGCCAGGTATAAGTTATGCATCGTTTTCGTTTGTCTCATGTGAAGATCAATTTTTCTATTTCTACCTAGAAATGTCATCTGATGATAAGTATATCATTTTCTTTCGATTCCCTTTAAAACTTCGTCGTTACTCATATTTCATTTGATTTGGCTTAGCGGCATATCAAACAATAGGTTTTAACAAAACTTTTATGACTTCAACTAAATATATTTCGAACGCAATTATATGCTTTTAACCATAGATAAAATATATTTTGGTCATTCTGTTTTAAATATGTACTTTTAGTAATTATATTAGGTATTATTGGTCTTTTTGTTAGTCTTTGTATTTAAAAATTGCTGGCATTTTTGCTATAATATTATAGTTTATACTGTCATAGGTTTTTGCTTGTGGGTTCACTATTTGCCCATAGCTGGGACCCTACCAGGTAATGCTACATCGAGCCTGATTGGGCCTGGGAATAACTGCATTTAATAAAGGGAAAACTTCTGAAAACCACTAATCTTCCGATCAGAGGCTTTGCTTCGAGATATAGTTTATTGTCATAACCAGGAATTCGTTGCTCACGTGTTCAGTCTTTGATATTTTCAGCATCCTTCTGTAGAACTACATTTCTGTTGCTTCGAGTCTCTTCATTTGCGAGAAGATTGTCCAGCATTCTCTGCGGTCTAGGAGGACTGATAACAGTTCAATACATTTTTCTTTGTAAGAAATTATTTCATTTGGCAGATATTCTTTCTCTAGATCGACATATAGCAGACTTTTCTTTACACCTTAAGGTTGTCTCTGAAAATAAAGACATTTATTAACATTAGGTTAAACATTTTAAAGTTTCAAAAGCTTGTCTTGAAATGGTTGCAATTTCTATTTTCTTTCGTGAGATTTGATTGCAACGTGAGTTCGGTGAAGCGGTATGTTAACGTGTCATTTACTTGTGTCCTTCTCTGTTTATGATAAATTCAATATTGTGTGGACAATCATAATGTAAAAACCGTTCTCAGATCGAATGTTGTCTTCGAACGACTGACATTCTGTCCACTCAAGCATTAGAAATCGATGATTAGTTACAAAAAAAAGATTTCTATTGCATATGTTTCATTAAAGTTATTGTGTCTGGTGACTGAGATAGTAGCGTTTTTTTATGTTGACATCAACATAATTCAAATAAAAATTGCAGGCCAAGTGATTGCTGTTTTTTAGTTATTCATTTAGAACTAGTTTTAATCTGTGACAATTTCACGATTTTTTATTTTAATATTCTGATAAATCTTAATTCTTTATTTAATGATTGAATAAGCGCATAGCAAATTCTATGATAATAGAATATCCGTTGAAATTCCCCTTTTGCACCATTAAATATTTGAACTTAAACATTTCAACAAAATATTGCAATCATAAATAAAAAGTTCTATCTCATCTTCGGTCATATCATTCCTCCTTGCTTGCATTCGTTCTGTATTATGTTTACAGTTTGCTTGTCTCTCTTCTGCTCGTAATCGTTCCCCACTTTTTATTGCCGTTCTCTTGGCGCCTCTCTTTGTTGTCATAATTTTCCATTATAATTATTTTCTCCAAAAATGTATTTCATTTAAAAAATATATTTAATTTCATACATTACGGAAAAGCGTGACACACGTAGGTACCTAGGTAGGTATGACTGTAAAGACTACGACTTGCTATGTTGTTAACTGAGAGAAATGAAGGACTGATTGGATAAAATAAAAGTAAATAAACGGATAAAAATTATCTTTCTTAGTTAAAGGAGAATCATGATGAAGACATTAAAAATGACTAGAAATTATTATTTAAAGCACAAAAATGCTATAAGTACAAAAACACTCTCTTTCTTTTTTATAATAGATGATGTATACTTTACAGTAATTCACTTTTTGTTTTATGTTTATGTTGCATTTAAATTTGGGGGGATCGTAGCTATTAGGGAAGCAAAAAATGGAAGTAAGTTTCACAGGCGAAAAGTGTGAGATATAAATTGTTTAACTATTTCAAAGGTAAAAGAGTAAGATTTAGATGCCAATTTAGTAGCATGCTGGTATTCGGGACACCTGGAAAAAAGAGAATTTGTTATATTTGTAGAAAAGACAGAGGGAAGTGACATCACGTCGGTGAAAATGTAACTGAAGTCGAGATCCCAATTCCGGATTGATTACTTGGCTAATTCTTCTTTAGATTTTGTCGGGAACTTCGAGATGAATAGCAGAAGAACCTGACCAGTAACAGTATTCAATGCACAGACGAATGGTAGATTTAAATGTGAAAGATGGATCTGACGAGGAAAAAATTTCTGAACCGACACGGAGACTCAATCTTCCTGGCAGTAGATTTGATATATACGTTCCACTTCAGGTCGAGTGAGAAAGTGATGCACAGTGTGTTGTTCTCCGGGAGACTATTGTCATCCATTCCGATGGCAGATAGGAAAGCTTTTCTATAGTGGTTAAAGGAGAGCAATTTAGTTTTGAAGACATTAAAATATACGAGCTAGCACTTCCCCAGTCCAGCACTAATTCGAGGTCCTTTTCAAAATCACATGGTTTCAATTAAAATTAATTTTGAGCTATCCAGAACAATAATTGAACCCTAGAAATTGCAGAATGTATGCATTTTGTGCATTTACAGTTAATTCTGAATCTTATGTAATTTGATGAATAGAATCACATGGCTTTAATTAAAATTAATATGAAGTAAAAATTGTGTTTTTGACGGTGTAATTCAACCTCTAAGGAGGTGCGTTGTAGTGTAGTGGATATCGACTCGGAACCTCAAACTGGGGAGCCGAGTACGAATTCCAGACGAATAACTTACATTCATTTACGCACAAATACTCTTGAGAAAAGTATTAAGCTCTCTCTCCCCTCCAGTTATGGGTTAAATAATAGGACAGATTGGGTTCTGTAACCTTGGCTGGTATCCAGTCTACCGCAGAAAGTAATGGCAAGGTACTGCGGGATATGTTCTGCCCAGTCGTCATGCCACTTTCGAGACATGATTGCCCAAAGCGTGTCTCACGTATGACACTTTATTGACTGACTGATTCAACCCCTACTGGCATACAACCAACAATTGCTTCTCATTTCGGGTGGTTAACATAAAAAATAATGCATTATTTGTGAAGTTAGTTTCGTAATATACAGTTTTACTTGTATTTCATGTCCAAGATGTGTAATTTTATGAGAAGCCGATGAAACAGAAAGTATTTAACATAAAAAAACAAAGACATTGTTTGTGAGCAGATAAGGTGAAACGATAAAAGATGTCGGAGAGATGTGTTTAATTGGAACATTGTAAAATCTCTTATGACCTATGAGATTTTCAAATCAAATTTGTTAGCTGCTAGGAGATCAATCTCACCCGTCAAAACTATTTCGTAATCAGACTGCAGCGTGTTTAAGATGTGACTTTAAGTTAAACGGACAGTCCGCAGGATTAAAAATCATATGGCAGGTCAACCTATGCCTTCTTATTAAAATTGTGTAACCGAAACACTTTATAATTCGTCGATACAGTAAGTCAAACGTCATCGTGACCGAGAGTTTGAGCGTACTACTACGTAGTGGTGCAGTGGATATCAGACCCGAACGAGAAATCGAAGAGCCGAGTTCAAATTCCAGTTGAATTCAATGAATTCACTTACGCACAAATAAACTTGGGAAAGGTAATAATACATCTATTGTTTTTCCAGCTATTGGTTAAATAACAGGACAGATTGGGTTGTATAGTCTTGGTTGGCAAACAGTCTACCACAGAAAGTAATAGCAACCTATTGCGCAGTCAGTCATATCTCGAAAGAGACATGATCACCCAAGCATGTAACACGTATTGGACTTAACTGACTGTTCAAATTGTTGATCTCTCACAGAAATCGAAACTAAGAAAAGTTGATCACAAGTTGCAGTACAAACCACAGATGGCATATCCGGACCGGTGATGATTAACTTGGAAATTGAGCAGCCGGCTTTTGTAAATATATGGCTTTTGCTAATCTACTGTAGAACGAAGAACTTTTCCAAAGCTGTCCTGTGACGAGCGTTACTGTGCCTTGACTTATCATCAAATTCGCTCCCTTTTTATCTCTTTCTATCGTCAACTTTCAAGCAACATTTTATTCCACTTTTTACTTTTCATATTATATTTCCGCTATATCGGCATGGTGTAACGGTCAGCATGGTTTTCTCGCATAAACCATTATGACTGATTAGTGAATTCGATTCTCACTGAGTTCCCATATTATTGTCAGCTCTGTGTCATATCTGAGCTACACTTAGAGAATCAATTTAAGGCACCTCAGTGTTGTTCGATTGTTAGCCATTACAACTGACTAGTGAGTTTAATCATCAGTGGGTCATCCATACTTTTGGCCTTGTGCCATATCTCAGCGACGTTTAGAAAATCACAGAAAAGTTTTTCAATATGGTATTCTATCATGTGGAATTACTTACATATGTGTTTCGAAATGGAAGCCAAGGTGTGTAAATATTTGATCTCCTTCAATATTTTTCTCTCAATAAATTACATCGGTGCTCTTCCTTCTTTTTCTTTCTGGATATGGGTGTGAGAGAAAGTGACAGTGACAGACAGAGGTTGCTGCAATAATCTTTTTTTTATCAGGTACACCTACCGCCTCCCCGATTCCAGAAACAGGTACTTGCTTGGCAATCACGAATTCGTTCGATGACCATTTTGCAGGAAAATCGTTTTTTCCCGAACGAAATGGGAACAGATTTTGTGTCAATAGCGTTTAATCGAGGAGAAAGAAGTGGTTTCGGCAGATGAAAATTGAAATATACTCTTTCCTTTTGTGGGCGAATTTCCGAGTGGTGGAGAGGGTGAGCTTCGTGGATTATCAGTATTGTTAGCTGATTGATATACTGATTCAAATCTCACTATATATATGAATATGTATATATATATATGTGTGCGTGTGTGTGTTTGTGTGTGTGTGTGTGTTTGTGTGTGTATGTATGTATGTATGTATAGATAGACAGATAGATAGATAGATAGATAGATAGATAGATAGATAGATAGATAGACTTACCCACAACCTAATTTGTCCTAGAGCGTTAATCAGCAATTAAACAAGGGCGTGTCTGCCGTGATGAGGTTCGCGGTTAAATTTATGGGAGAGATGGGGCATTATGAAAATTGTGCTATATATGAATATACAGCAAAAAATGAATCGATCGATATTAACGCAGTGATGCAATATTAAAATATATCTGGAGATCAAATTCATTATCAATGACCAACGATAAATAATGACTCAGCTGAAAATGGTAATAACTAAATTCTCAGTACGTTCACGCATTCATAATAATCTAAAAGTGTGGCTTGTTAACTCTGCAGTTGATGTATCAGTCAGTTAAATGCCATACGTGATGCACACTTGGGTGATCATGTCTCTTTCAAGACATAACTGACTGGGCAGTAAAATTATAGCTGTAGGTTGCCATTACTTTCGGTGGTAGATTATTGCTAACCAATGTTGTACGACCCAATCTGTCTTGCTATTTAACCCATAGCTGGAGGAAGAAGAGATACATTAATACATTTCTTAACCGTATATGCACGTAAATGAATGCAACGAAGTCGTCTGGAGGCCGTGGTTGAAGCCAATGGCAGTTGTTTTTTTTAATGAATTTAGTCTTTAATATTTTAAATTATTTTTGTGTTAATTTGGTAGATTTATCTGTTAAAATGAGATGATAGCGTTGTTTCATTTTTCGTCATTTAAACAACAATTTATCCATCGTTCCATGTATATTGATGATGAAATTATGGGACAGATGACTGTTTAATAAAATTTGTTTGTCAGTTTGTTCGGATTTTTAAGAGTGTTAACAGAGCCCAAGAGCGGGTAGCGACAGTAGATCAGATCGAGTTTTTGGTAGAGTTAATGATGGATGGCTGTTTAATTAATTCTGATCATTTCTGATAAGAAATTTAATCACTAAACTCACTTTGGTTGAAATGAATAGTTTAACTACCTTTTTTTCCGCATTGCAGTTCCTGTTCTTTTAATCATTCTTAAATATCGTTCTGCAGTATTTCTCCGTAAGCAAACGATTGTCAGAATATGAGACGTGGTCTGAGGTTTGTAAAGATAAATGACTTGTCAAGAACTTGTAAATGGAGCTTAGTATATATTTTTTTTTTATCAGGGATCGATAATATTCGGGTCGTGTTAGATAAATGTTTAATCACACAGACAAGAAGGCTTTTAAAATACAAGACTTTGCACTAAAATAAAAATAAAAATTAACATAATGTTTTATCTTTTTATACGGTAAACAGTTTGATTATTTTCAGGTCAAGCTTTAATCGACTGGATCATATATTCACGATTATTCTGTGGCTTTGTTTCCCAAAAATCATTTCAAAAATTGCCTTATATCGAACTACATTTTCAAACTCGGTTTAGAGTATCCCAAACGACTAAGAACGCCATAATATTTTCAACGGTTTTGTAGTATACACCTTGTTAGGGTTATATACTCAATTTAAATATAGGAGCATTCTTACCTTTCCATCGTCGATTTCGAAGATTTTATGGCATGTTAATATATTAGAATATATTTTTCTTATATTTACCACCACTTTTAACTCACAGTTGTAATTAACTAATCTCCAAAATCAGAAAAAAGGTATTGTTCAGCAAGTCTTGTAACATCTTGATATGATGAGTAAAAAAATGCTTTATGTTTATAAATTCCAATTTATGGAAAGATTATGTATTATATATATAATAATAATATATTATATAATATAATATATTATATATATTATAATCATATATATATGATTATTATTATATATATTATAATGATATATATATATATATATATATATATATATATATATATATTATATGTAATATATATAATTGTAATTATATAATATATATATATAATTATATAATATTTATAATATATAATTATAATTATAAATATACATATATAATATATATAATTATAATTGTGTGTGTGTATATATATATATATATATATATATATATACATATATATATATTATAATTATAGATATATAAATTCCAATTTATGGAAAAATTCTTCTGACACCATAACATTGTTCCAAAACATTCCGAATAAGGAAAAAGTCTCATTTTTACAATTTGATACGTTTATCCTTCCATTTCGTGCAATTTATTAGCTAATAGTTTAAACTATGCTAGAAACTTCACAGATATTTCTAATAATGAAAGGGATATTATTTTAACTTCTAGAGAATATCTGCTAGTATATAATGACTTTACCTGGACTAAAAACATTAGCAATAATTTTGATGACCCAATGGGGGCTTATGATTCAGCTGAAATCGCGTTTCTGATAGGGATATATATATATATTATATACTCTCGGTAGAATTGATGAGCCCAGTCAAGTAGGTATCTACCGGGACGATGGTCTTATGTATATCCCTGACAGTGATGGTCCCCTTACATCAAGAATTTCTAAAAAAAAAAAAAAGAAGTTATTAGAGCTTTTAAAATGCTGGGCTTCAAATCGAAATTTTAACTAATATCAAGATTGTTAATCTTTAGATATTAGCTTTAACCTATCCAAAAATATATTTAAACGTATCAAAAAAGTAATCAATCCCCTATCTATAACTCTAATCACCCTAAATCTATCATAAAACAAATACCCCAAACAGTCAAAATTAGAATTAATAAATTATCTTCTAATAAGGAAATATTCGATGAGAATAAAACAATATACAATGAAGCCCTAAAGAAGAGTGATTTTAAAGATGAAATATTATATGAAGAAAAATTGAAAGACAAAACTAGATACAAAAGTAAAGTTAGAAAAATAATAATATGGTTCAACCCTCCTCTCTGCAAGTTGTCCAATGTAAACATAGGTAAATACTTTTTAAATTTAGTTAGCAAACACTTGCACCAACACCACCCCTTAAGTAAATTATTCAATAGAAAAACTCTTAAAATTAGTTATTCTACCACAAAAAACATGCAAAACATAATTAATTCACATAATAACAAATTACCTAGAGACTTCTTTAGCAAATCTTTGGTAGACAAACCTTTCTGTCATTGCATCAATAAGACAAATTGTCCAGTTGATGGCAGGTGTAATTTCGAAAAAGCTATATATGAAGCCACTATTTGTCCAGTGGAGGACCCTAACAATAAAAGAGTTGATATATGGATATCTGCAGGTAGTTGGAAGCAGAGACTGTACAACCATAGACAATTTTTTTCTAACGCCTCCTTGAAACATCAAACTGCCCTATGTAAGCAATATTGGAATATTAAAAACGGAGGAGTTACCCCACTGGTCAGATGGAGGATTTTGAAATACGCCAATACTCCTAACAATTTCAGGGATTGGTGCAATTTATGCCTGGAGGAAAAAATTGATGATTATAAAACATAATAATCCTAAAGAACTACATAATCAGCGGAATGAATTAATATTTAAATGCAGACACAAAAATAGATATAAAATAGTCTAGATAAATGCTGATTGTGATTTTAATTACTGTAAATTATATTAATTTACATTAATTTAATTTTAAAAAAGTGCTTATTTTGAAAAATTTTGGAATGTGCTGCTAATATCATTTTACAGCAAAGGTTGTTTTGATTTTTTAAATGTTTAATTCTTGTTATTTTTAATATTTTGTGTTTTTTATATTTATTTTTATAATTATTATATTTATAGGTATTTTTTAAGTTTCTTTTTTCTTCGTTTTGTATAGAATGAGTATTATTATTTTTATTACTATCATTATTATTATTATTAACGTTTGATAGAAATTTTGTTTGATACAAAAACACATATGCACACACAAACATATTTATGTATTATTACGAATTTTTATTTTCTATTATTATAATTTTTTATAATTTTTTATTATTATTGTCTATTATTAGTATTATTATTACTTAAGGGTTTTGTTAAGATTATATTTTAATTTTGTTTTAGTTTTTCTTACTAGGAATTATTATTTTAACTTTATTTAAAATAAATTACTACTAGTCGTTATATAGTAATTTATATTAGGATGTATGATTTATGATTTATTTTTCACCTCAAATGTACCCTATCTGTATATTTTAATTTAAGAGGAAATCCTATGTCACGTTTCTAAGAATGAATATTAATGTAATAGACGTAGGTTTGATATAAGATGTTTATTTTAAATTAATTTAAATTCTTTTCTATATTGTTCTATTTTTTATCTCTTTCTTTTAATTCCCCCTCACTCTTTTTAGGTTTATCTTTCTAACGTTTCATTTTTATTTTTTAATGATTTAATTATTTTAACTGATAGTTTAAAAAATTAATAGGTATTTTTGGGATGCTAGTAAGAGTAGTTATTTTATCAAATTGTATTAAAATTAAGTTGCACAATTTAATTTTGTACCGTAAATATATCCCATTATATTTTAAATTAAATTTCAATGTTAAATTTTTACATGTATGTTAATATCATATTACAGCTAAATTTTCCATCCGTTTACAGCAAGGCTCTTTATATTTTCTATTTTTTATAATTATTATATTTATAGGTACTTTTGTAATTTCTTTTGTCTTCTTTTGTGATAGAATTATTATTATTATTATTATTATTATTATTATTATTATTATTATTATTATTATTACGTCTGAGAGAAATTTTGTTTGATACATACATGTATATATAAATACATGTGAATATAAATATATATTAATATAAATACATATATATATATATATATATATGTGTGTGTGTGTGTGTGTGTGTGTGTGTGTATATATGTATGTATACATATATTTGTTATCTCTTTATTGTTTTATTTGTTATTATCATTATTATTATTTATTATTATTATTATCATTATCTATTATTAGTATTGCTAGTATTTTAGATATTTTTTAAGATTGTATTTTAACTACTAGCGGTTATAAATTAATTTATGTTAGGAGGTATGATTTATGATTTATTTTTCACCATAAATATTCCCTATAGTCGGTATATTTCAGTTTAAGGGGAAATCCGTGTCGTGTTTCTAAGAATGAATATTAGTAAATATGAATACGTCAGTTTTGATTTAGCGTTTTTTAATTATTTTAAAATCCGTTCTATCGTGGTTTCTCTTTTTTCTTTCTTTCTTTTTGCGTAACTTCCCCTTATGTTAGGTTTATCTAATTTTTCCTGTTTTTATATTTATATTTTCTAATTTTAGTATTTTTAATTATTTTAACAATATTTTTTAAATTAACATTAATATTTAAAATAATAGTAAGAGCAATTATTTTTTCAAATTGTATTAAAATTATGATGTACAATTTTTTTGTATCGTAAATATATCCCAGTATATTTGAAATTAAATTTCATAGTTAAATTTTTCCATGTTTTTCTAAAAGACGCTATTATGATAAATGGAGTCAACATTTATTTCTCGTGATACTGTATTTTCTTTTATTGCATCTGTTTGTCCTTTCTTTTTCTTTTCTTGCTTTCCATTCAGTTTTTTCTGTTTTCCCTTTTTTTTTCTTTTGGGGTGGGGGATATTTTTAGAAGCACCTGTTGTATCAAGTTGGTCTGACGAGCCGCGATAATAACATCAGGACGCTGTGAAATATGTATTACCCATTGTAATAATCTAAAATCTTTTATAAATTATATATATATATATATATATATATATATATATATGTGTGTGTGTGTGTGTGTGTGTGTGTGTGTGTGCTATTATAAATCGCCTGAAGATACCGGAAGGTTGAAACCTACAACTCATTTTCTAATGAGACAAAACTCATTTCCTAATGAAATATATTTAAATGTTCTACAATATAATTGTATTGAACACTTTTAATACAACTGCATGTTGCTCTAATTTAATTATGACCAAAACTAATTTATATATATATATATATATATATATATATATATATATATATATATATATATATATATATATATTGTCTTTAAATAATTAATTTAATTTTCTTCTTTAAGTCAGTCGGTGATGCGTATTTTCAGATGATGTTTTGAAGTGAAAATTTGTCCTGTCTATAATTGCTATGCATTTGGTTTATGTGGAAAGATTAATGTTATTTTTTTGTCCGCGTGTTTGTTACTGCAATTAGTTATTTTAAAAAGAAAAAAGTCTGATATGGTAGTCAGTTAAATAATTTGGAAAGACGTTGTTTACAAGCGTTTGTTTCAAATTGTGGAGTTCTTTGAAGAAAAGCGGGCGAGAAGATAAATTCTCACACGCACTCTTGAGGAAATTTTTAATAACACCAATTTTGTAACAAACAGGACATTGACTAATAAAATTAATGTGGCTCATTTTTTAGTAGTATTTTTATATAGTGTAGTAATGAAATTATTATTACTAGACCCTACAAGAACATCCAAGAATGGGATTTATTTTGTTTTTTTAGCTAAGCTCATATGTGAAGTTGAGGACGAAATTGTTTTCGTAAGCAGTTTTAAAATTATCAATTTCATTTTTGGTGTCAGCTAAAACTGAAAATATCAACAACTTATCAACAACTTTGGTAATCAAAAAAATGCATAAAAGAGAGATTACTCACCAAATACTCAATGTATGTATGTATGTATGTATGTATGTATGTATGTATGTATGTATGTATGTATGTATGTATTATGTTTCTTTTTCAAAAACTTATCCGGCAATTTAATGCAACCGATAATGTATTCTATCACCAGCGATTGCAACTGAGTCATCACTCATATATTGTAGCTTTAAAAGCTCGTCTTTTTCAATTCTGTGTGAAATATCAGTCTCGCCAGAATGCAAAAGTACTAAAAGAGCGGCGTATTGAGATGTTTTAAAAAAAGAGCTACTTAAAACGTGAAAACTAGACAGTCAAATTATTCAAAATATACAAAGTTCGTACAATCCCAAGATCTTTTGTTAATTCAACTTCCAATTGCTGAATTTCTTTGCAACCCGGACGTTTTCACCACATTTTGGTGTTTTGGTTTGCTGAAGGTCTTTCCAGAATATCCATCGCCTTCAATGTATTCTTGAAGAAGTTTGAATTTGGGCTTTCCGGTCATCATATCGATGGCCTTCTGTTGTACTCACTAACATTCTCGGAATTTTCAACTAAAACATTTATTCCATTAACTCTTTTAGGGTGGTTTATGTATTTCATTTTGCATGATCGTTGCGAGTTCAATCCTTGTTTTATACAGATAAATACAGTTAAGCCTATTCTGATTTTTCGCCTTCATATCAATAGTTGTGTCTCATTTCAGACTCTAAAATATAATACTCTTTTGTTCTACGAATTAATCCGAGTAATATATTTATCTAATTATAAGTGAAGTAAATGTTCGGCGAATGTGTTCTTTGACCATCTCTATGCGTACGTCACAACGGATAAGCATCGAATCTCATCAATGTTCCTTTCTTATTCTCCTTGTTTTCAGTTCAGCGAATTAAAAAATATATCATTTATCATTAAAGATTATTGAATAATATCAAATGTGAAATTTATTTGAGAAAAGTCAGACAGCGAATGTCCAAAACGTAAGGAGGTTAAAATATGTGTCACAGTCTTCTGGAGTAAGATCACAATAGTTGATCTTATATTAGAGAACAAAGGGAAGGTCAACGATTATGTGCGGAAAAACAAAAACAATCCAATCAAAATAAAGATGACGATAATATTGTCATAATTAATCTAATACTTGCACTATACAGAATAATGATAAAACTATTGAAAAAAGGAGAGCGAGTCTTGATTGGAAATTTTATAATAATCTAAACGAAAGTAAGGAAGATACAATTTTGAATGCTTCGTGACTGATTTTCACAATGCCGTGAGTTAAATCTCATTAAACAAGGAATGTTTGTGTGCTCGGGGTTAGCGAGCCACATGTTAAGTTTTGCTTTGTTTCTGAAAAGTGGTTGCACGTATATACAAAATAAAACACTAACAAATATGTTATTAAATTTGATATTATTTAACACTATCATACTCCTTAAATAATACTATGCGAACTGAATTTATGAATTCTTTGCAAGCTGTCACCATTTTGTTTCGTTTCTCTTCGAAAACTGTGCATGTGAACTGTCTTTGAATTGTTCTTTTAGTTTTATTTGCAAACATATACCCCAAGAAATGATGTAACCTTGTGTATCCTAGTAAATATTAACTGCGTAAATCATAGTTAAAAATTACTCATTTAGACTTAAAATATGAATGAATTATGCTAATATTATTTGAAAAACCTGAACTCAAGAATTGAGCGTATTTGCTGATTTCCACTAAAACATTAATTGATGAAACCCGCTGTTTAAGGGTTAATTACCCACTCAAGGGAATTAGGGCTATTATTAAATAAGATGATATTAATCACTCTCTGATAATGCACTTTGTATTGAAATTGATATTTATACTGGTATATCAGAGATGAAACGTAACGAATGTAGATGGTGTGCAGAGGCGTGAGTTTTTACGAAAATGGACAGCAAGTTTTGGGTGAATAATTATCTACCTTGCTTTTCGATCGTTTAATGAATTCTTAATCTATGATTCCATCAAATGGATGTACAAATTGTTGTTAAAATCAATTTTTAAAGCATTTTTAGATTTTCCAGATTTTTTGATGTCGATGTAATTCAATACGACATGTCACATGGAAAGAAAAATATGTATCACTGTGTCACAATAAGTGGAGATGAGTATCAAAACTTGTTACATGATAGGTCGAAATGTGGCATCATAAGGTAAATCACTTTTCCCAAGGAGACACATCGAGGGGAAAAATGAGCATATCACCATACTGACCATTTATAGGACATCTTTGTTTCTATCGATAATCTGATTGCTTTTTATTTTTCTTAAAAGGCTTTTGATAATAATGTATTACATTGAAATATTTGCTGATTTCTAATTAAATCAGCAAATATTTGAATCATTCAACTTCTCACCGACGTGATATGGATTTCCCCTGTCTTTTCTACAAGTATTCCATGACAACTAATCTGACGAGTTTTTTTTTTCTGTGGCATCCCGACCAAATGTATTTACTCGTGCTACTAGATTAGCATCAATGTCCCATCCATTTATCGTCAAAGTAGTTAAATATAACCGTCTCTTTTCTCGCACTTCCTGTTTGTGGAACTCCCTTCCATTGCTTGCTTTCTTGATGTCTACAATCTCTAAAAGTTTCAATGCAATTTCATTTGCCTCTTTTCTCTACTTTCTATGCATCTTTTATCTTTTCTTCGACATCAACTCTATTTTTTTTATTCTCTCACTTTAACCTACTGTGCACCAGTAGCATTTCAGCTTTGCTTGGGGTGAATTGATTATAAACAACGTATCTTCACCTTCCTTATTATAAAGGGCAAACTTTGATATTAATTCCAGTTTCTTTAACTTGTTACACTAATTATATTTTCAATATGATATTCTGGTATGTGCTTATATAGCTTTATCATAGTGTAGTGTGTTCCCACTCTAGATCATGCAAGGATAGATTTAGAATTCACTGTCACACCAGAACGTCAAGGGTGCAAAATGTAGAATTGATCTGATTTAACTTGCCAGTCAAAGGGTGAGTTTCACGTAACCGGGCCTGAGAAAAATCTGCATGACAGAGATAGATATATAAAGACATCAGTAAGTGGCGCAGTCTCTCAAACATCACAGACTAGAATATAATGTCCACCTATGAAAGTGGTCTCGGTATCGTACACATGTATACATGCACACACATTCACATTCACACTAGCCAATGGAAATATAATAGAAGTACAGTCAAATGTTCTCATCAGCCGGTACAACGATAGTCAGTGGGCATAAAAAGTGTTTATGTGCATCAACGTTAAGAGTCGACTATTACATGAATAATTATTTTGAGAGTTTGTAATTTGCACACGAATTCTAATTATCTCAGTATTAGTAGAAACTCAAGTCATAAAAATATTAGACATCCTTATTGAGAATTGGCAATTATTAGATACTATTTCTGAGGGTGTCAAATTTATGCGTGAATCCAAATTATCATAACATTCGTCAATACGCAATTTGTTGACGCATTTTACATACACATATGTATCAGCCTTAAGGCATTTGTTTACTGAAATAAATATCACCATCTTATATTTCAGGTGAATTCTTTTATATCTTTACCAAACTTACAAATATTTATTTTTGTTTTCTTTATGCAATGAAACTTTCAGAATCTTCTTCTTCTTAATTTGTAGTTTTATCTCGATTCAGTGTTCTGGAAAGATTTTCATTGCTGCTGGAGATTTTATATCAAATAATTTTTGACATGCATTGATTCTATAATGTATTAAAATGATTTCTTAACCCTCTAGGGCCATTCGTATCATATTTGATACAGTATTTCCCTATAAGGAAACATTTGGTATTTCCCTATAAGGAAACATTTGGTATTCATTGACTGAGCAGTCAGTACTGCTTTCATTTGAAATTTATAAAATATTTCTCTTAAAAAATTTTTCAGGAAAATATTTCTTTCAAGGCTTGTTTTCATACTGTATCAAATATGATACGAATGGCCCTAGAGGGGTAATCTCAGTTTGTTTATCTATCTATCTATCTATTAACCCTCTAGGGCCATTCGTATCATATTTGATACAGTATTTCCCTATAAGGAAACATTTGGTATTTCCCTATAAGGAAACATTTGGTATTCATTGACTGAGCAGTCAGTACTGCTTTCATTTGAAATTTATAAAATATTTCTCTTAAAATATTTTTCAGGAAAATATTTCTTTCAAGGCTTGTTTTCATACTGTATCAAATATGATACGAATGGCCCTAGAGGGTTAATTTTATTCTGTCTGCCTGGTGTTTACAGTTGCTTTAATATTCAATAAAATTAGTTTTAAATTTAGACATCTGTATCTAAATTCTTGATAGTTAGACACACGTGCGACTTTAAAAGTTTTAAATGGTATAACCCTATGCAAGGCAGTAATGCTAATAGGTAACAATGGGTTAAAAAAAGTAGAAGAATAAGGAACAGAAACATTAATAATGAGAGGGAAAAAGAAAAGAGTAATCAAGAAGAAAGTATATATCGATTTACTTTGCCTTTAAATCTTTGAAGATTAAAGTTGGCTATAGAATGGACCCGGAAGGGAGTACACACAAGCGATAAGTTCGAGAAAAGAAACTTTTAGTATATAAGTCACGGCTACATCTAACCAGATCAATTGTAAATTGATGAGCTCTTGACGACATTTTAACACTCCACTTAAATTAATAAAATCTACTCTTATTCAACTGCGTTAGCTTCCTTCCTTTCATCTTACGGTCAGTTTTAGACCCACTGGAGTTACAGAGTGCAATCGAAATTTATTTTTTTCTTAGACTAGGTTATTTTCGGTGGTGTGCAGTAACATGAATCTATTTTCGAGGTGTACAATGACATTTGTTTGGCCTTGAAACATATTGCGTCATTCATAATTGCATCAAATTTTTATCACGCCCAGATACTATTGTCCTGACTGTCGATTAGTTGTCTTACGACCATTGCCTGCGATGAACTTTACTCTAAAAAAACATACGAAAATTGTAACGCTGCATGAACACACTGGCAAGCGTTATAGAGAGATCTCTGATATCATTGATGTCAGCTATTCAATTGTGTCATCAAGGCAAAGAAACAAACTCGATCCATCAGTCAAAAACATAAAGAAAAATGCAGTCGGAAGAGAAAAACAACGCTAAGAAACGACGTATATGTGATCAAGGAAAGAGTGAAAAATCCTAATAGACATTATTCGTTTTGTTTCAGTTAATTTGCACAAGAGTTTATCTCTGTTCATATCTATCTATCTATCTATCTATCTATCTATCTATCTATCTATCTCAGTCTAAAAATTAAAAGAAAAATACTGTTAGAAAAGAAACAACGTATACGTGGTCAGAAAAAGTGTGAAAGATCCTAAGAAGACTATTAGTTTTGTTTCAATTAATTTGCACAGAGCTATGACTCTGTTCATATCTATCTATCTATCTATCTATCTATCTATCTATCTATCTATCTATCTATCTATCTATCTCAGTACAAAATGTAAAAGAAAACGCAGTAGGGAAATAAAAATAACGTCAAGAGTCGATGTATAGGTGACCAGGGATAGTGTGAACTATTCTAGAAAGACCCTATTCGTTTGTTGCAATTAATTTGCACAAGGGTGTAGGTACCATAACGAAGAGCCCAATCGAACAATTACCGTGAAAGTATTTAGACAAAAGACTAGAGACAATCTTATGTTGGTGAGAAAGTGACTGACAATAATGAAACCTTTCCATTTTTTGTTATTACTTTACCAAACCACCTCCACACCGAGGTGACATTTCTATCAGATGTGTTTCGATTATGAAAACGTTGTATATTCTTTCCTCAAGTCTATTGAATTTATTATTTGCCGGAGCGGAATTCCTTGACGTTTTATTTTATCGCGTTGTATTATTTGATGTTTTAATAAATTTTGATAAAACCAAAACAAAATCTTGACTGTTGACTTAATTTTTATAAATAGATATTTATCAGAGTTAAATATTATTTTATCATCTATTTTATCATATTATTAGTTTGACATTTACTACATTATGTAGCTTAACTCATATGTTGATCTGTGAAAAAAAATCGCCCGAGAATAAGCATGATCCAAAGCTGGCCAATTCTTGGAAAAACGAAACCAAATTTGCTTTTACCAGTGATTTACAGATACGATTAGATTGAGTTAGATTAGGAAAGAGAAGAAAAAATATTAAGATATTTGTGCATAGATAGATAGATAGATAGATAGATAGATAGATAGATAGATAGATATGTAAAATGTCGGATAATTTTCCCGCCTGTTGAACCAAAACCTCAAGGCGATATTTATGTATTTCCTACTTCCCTTTCAATGCGATGCAATGCGAAGGTATTTGCTGAATAATCGGGTGCTTCAGATGGGCGCGCAGTTGAGCGTGCATCCAACGACTGTTTGCGTTCGGGGATTTGTTTGAAGATCTCCTGTGAGATGGACGGCATCCAATTGCAGTTCTCTCATTCAGTGAGAAGCCTAAAAATATTATCGCGCAAAAGAATAATATTATCGCTGTTCACAAGAGAGTTTCTCAAAGATAATTTCAAGTTTCTTTGTTCAATGTTGTCTGTGTTTCTGAAGCAATGACAAGCATGAATATAAATGATAAAGGCGTTATTGATGCAACGGCTTTACAAAATTTGGCTCACACCGAAATATATAAAACTACTATATATATAGTGCATCAATATTTATCTATGCCCTATCTCTGATGTTGAGTACTCTTGAGCAATAAATGTAACAAATTTGATGATATATATGCACTGTGGTGCAGTGGATATCGGCTCTGAACGAGAAAACCGAGAGTCGAGGTCAAATTCCAATTGAATTCGTTACAAATATCCTTGAGAAAGGTATTAACCCATCTTTTTCTTCCAGCTATGGGTTAAATAATAGGATAGCTTGGGCTCTATAGAATTGGTTATCAATCAGTTTACTATAAAGAGTAATGGCAACCTGCTGCGGGAAAATGCTGCACAGTCTGTCATGTCTCTTTCGACATCTGATCACCCAAGCGTGTATCAAATATAGAACATCACTGACTGATATATATATATATATATATATATATATATATATATATATATATATATGTGTGTGTGTGTGTGTGTGTGTGTGTGTGTGTGTCTTTTTCTTGTATTCTTTTAATCTTTCATACTAGCGAGTTTATTGTCTTGCCTTGCTTGACAAGAAATTATTTCTAAAAATCTGTTCAAGTACAGAGCAAAATCTAATAAATTATGTATTGAACAGGTGAAGAACCTCATCCCTTGTTCCCTGCTTAGGATGTGCTTTCCGGCTTTCTCTTCTCCATTCTTTTCACTCTTTTATTTATTTATTTTCCTCAATTGGAGTAGATAGACTAAACTATCGTCCGGTTCACACTCCACCCACGTCTATTGTTCCCTGCTTAGGATGTGTTTTCCGGCTTTCTCTTCTCCATTCTTTTCACTCTTTTATTTATTTATTTTCCTCAATTGGAGTAGATAGACTAAACTATCGTCCGGTTCACACTCCACCCACGTCTATTGTTCCCTGCTTAGGATGTGTTTTCCGGCTTTCTCTTCTCCATTCTTTTCACTCTTACGTAGCCCCCTGCGCTTCAGTGGCGTTACCGCCTTGCTCGGGGTGATATGATTAAAAAAAAATCTATATCAATACATCTCTTTGTGCGTGCAAAATGTTTTAATATAAATTGATGGTGCAGAAAATTACACTGCGATAAACTAACATCTAAATGTAAATTTGTTTGTCAATCTGATCCGTGCACTACACATAAACTGAATTTAATGTGATTTCTTTTATCTTCAAATTATTTGCTTAAGAGATAAAATATATTTACATAAAGGAAGATTATGATAGGAAAGAAATACTTTTCAATGCAAAATTGTCATTCTCATGTATATATATATATATATATATATATATATATATATATATCTGTTACATCTCTGTTCAAATGCATGGTTTGTTTTTATATCTGAGATCCTTTCTTTTAATTCAGTTACCTTCTATGGATTATAGGCATATTGCAATAGGTTTTGGAACATTACTGGTTATAATATTCTTGGTCTTTTATGAATCGATTCCATGCAATAATACCAGATTATTATTAGAGCTGTAACCACGAAGCCGATGAGAACTGGGCTACGGAATAAATGCAAACTGTTCGAAAATATTTGGCGTTATTATACATACCCACACGGGTGCGCAAACACACATCTTTCTCACCCTTTCGTTATATTCTTGTGTGATTCGTCTATGTTATTTTATATTTTCCTCTTGTTCTTCTTGTATTGTTGCTAACTGTCATAACAATTATATGTCTAGCTATTCTGTCTGCAGATGTTTGTTGTATTACTTTGCCAGTTGTTGCGCTTCCAGCTTTGATTTAAGTCTTGTTTAGACCAATTAAAATACTAGTAGCCATATCATAATTATACTTGACGGAGGTATTGAATATTTTGCATTTGAAAGCAAAATTTATTTTAGTTTAGGTGTTGGTGTAAAAGATATCGAGTTACTAAACGTTTTAGATAAATTATGCTGCAAGTGATTATATTGCCTATATTGAATTGTTTTGAGCTGAAGACTTGTATTCAACTCAGGCTGTGACGGCTATTTTCTGACTCGTGCTCAGAGATTCTACTTCTCGTTTAGTGTTTTAACTTCACCATTTTACTGTTGCTAGTGGCAGATCACAATTACATACGATTTATGCTTTATACATAACTCGTCATACTGATTAATAAACCAATCCTCGAAACGAAACAACTAGAAGGTAATATAATTGTAAGCTCCTGGGAAAAAGAAGGAATGTTCAAAAAGTTGTGACTGTTTAGGTAACTTGTAAAATCCTTCACAATAAATAATCCAAGTGGACAACTGGATGTATAGAAATTAATTTTCTTTCTTAATTATTTTGGTATAATGTAAAGCAAAAATATTCCCTAAAAAACTTAGTCGCTGTCATTTTCAAGGAATTTAATCGGGTTGGTGTAGTTTTCCCTTTTCCTTTAAAATATCGTTCCGATGCTTATTTTCTTTCAGTAGTTTTGTCTGATTCAAAAGCGCTTTCGTTATTTTTATATCTTGATTTGCTTTCTGCGTGGTTAGTTACCAGTGCTTGATAAAAACCGATTCAGCGAAATGAAAAAAATTTAATCTGCTCGTTATCTTTCTAATCGTATTAAGACACATTCAGTGTGGATTAGCTCCACGCAGAAGAATTTGCTTTAAAGATGGCAGTGATTGGACAACGAAATATAACTATAAGACACGATACCTAACAGTATCTTCACCACAACGTCTATATGTTCGTAAACCCTTCCCTTTCTCCTCATTTAATAATAATAATAATAATAATAATAATAATAATAATATTGCTATTGATTATTACAATTCAGTGGTGCAGTGTATATCGGCTCAGAACCAGAAATCAGGGAGCCGAGTTCGAATTCCAGTTGAATTCCTTGCATTCACTTACGCTCAAATACACATGGAAAAGGTATTAATCCGTCCCGTCCTTCCAGTTATGAGTTAAATAATAGAACAGACTGGGTTTTATAGCCTTGGCTGACAACCAGTCTACCGCAGAAAGAAATGGCAACCTACTGCTAGATAAATCAGCACAGTCTGTCATGTCTCTTTTGAGATCTGATCCCCCAAGTGTGTATCAAGTATGGAACATCACTGACTGATATATATATATATATATATATATATATATATGTGTGTGTGTGTGTGTGTGTGTGTGTGTGTGTATGTGTGTGTGTGTGTGTGTGTGTATGTTATTTGTATATATATATATATATATGTATATATTTATATCTGTATGCATATATAGAGGCAAAGATACATTAAGACACACTGATACATATATCTGCCCAGTCAGTCATGTCTCTTTCGAGACATGATCGCCTCAGCGTGTATCATGTATGGTACTTAATTGACAATTGACTATTACAATTCATTCATGAACCAAATGTTGGCAACCGATATAATTTTTTCTTATCTCTGTATTTCATGTTTTTTCTCTTTAAATAATTACCTGCGGATTTGTTTACTGTCGCTTTTCTTTATGCAAACATCTTCATAAAAACTTTAACTTTCTATCTCTAAATAAATAGCAACTATAAACTGGATGCGCGCTTAGTATGGGGGTCATCGGTACAGAAGTTGGGATTGTCATACAGTCTTTCGAACGGTACAAATCTATTTTTTCAACAATTTTGAAGGGATTTGTAAAAGAAAGCATAAACATCAGAGACTGGCAGTAGCTACGTCTGTAGGAAATATTTTTGCTAGACCTCTTCTTCTTCTATGTGCCATGTCCTTTCAGGACGTAGGCGATCATGGTTCTCCACGTCTCTCTATCCCTGGTGGATCTTAGTATGTTACACCTCGCAACCCCCGTTCCGTTATGCACCTGATCAGGCCCTTCAAATATGCTATCCGCTGCCTTCCTCTGTCTCTTTTTCCTCCTATCTGGCCTGTCAGTATCAGATTCTCGAAGTCCTTCTTCCTTATTGCACGTCCCAGGAACTTCAGTTGTCTCTTCCTGATGCTCGCTATTAATTTTCTTTTCGTTGTCATTCTTTCCAACATCTCATCCTTGCTCGCAGGCTCGGTCCACGATATCCGCAGCATCCTTCTGTACAACCACAATTCCGCTGCTTCAAGTTTTTTCTTTATTTTTGATGATATTGTCTAGCATTCACTGCCGAGTTGGATTAAAAGTACACAAACACATGCAATATTTGTATATATTTTTTTCAGTCTTTCTTCCTTCGTTATTTTCGCGAAGTTATTTCTTCTTTTTCCACTTGTGTGCATACCAATTATTATAGCTTTAACAATAATTATATGTCTAGCTATTCCATTTGGAGTTGGTTGTTATATCACGTTGCCAGTTGGCCAGAGTTTTGGAGAAGGACAACGTTAAATTCAAAAACCGTGACAGCGCTGGAATCTTCTCAGTAGCGTAGCGATATTTAATGGCTAAAACAGGAAAAATGCTGTGACCAGCGGGGTCAAATAGGCAAGTCAATGTGACTAGAATATTCTAAAAGTAAATGGAAAAATTGAGAAAAAGCTTATAGTTGAGGAGATCTGTTGTCACATAGTCCCCAGTGACAATACACTTGTTTAAAAATATATCCAAATGCTTCTTGACCCAACCCCCTTCCCAAAAATCTCGCCAAATGATTAATCCTCAGAATTTGTGATAGAAAAGTCATTTTTTTTTTGTTCTGATTGAAAGTTTTCCGTAAAGTACACCATTTTGCAAATTAATTGAAACAACTACTTCAGTTCCCTTTCTTTCGACATACGGCCAGTTTTAGACCCACTGGAGTTACAGAGTGTAATCGATTTCTCTTTTTTCCTCAGATTAGGTTACTTGCAGTAATGTGCAATAATATGAACCTATTTTCGGGGTGTATGATGAAAATTGCCTGGCCTTGAAAAATATTGCGTTATCCGTGATTGCATTAAATTTTTATCACACCCAAACACTATTGTCACGACTGTCGATTAGTTGTCTTACGGTAATTGTCTGCGATGGACGTTATTCCAAGGAAGCCTGCAAAAATTGTAACGCTTCACGAACACAATGGCAAGCCTTAATTTGAACAAGCGTGTAACGTTTTTGACAAAAAGAATACAGAAACAGGCATAGCGGAAACATGAACCCACTATCCAGGCAAATGAACACAGATCAGAAGCTTCTATAGAAATTAAAACAAATGTCTCGGGGATTTTGATATGTAGTCAACTCATCAAATACGTTTGTTCAACATAATGAAAAGTTTACAAAGGTTCTGCGAATTCTGGACGTAGATAAAGAAATGAAACAATTGTCTTGGTTTATTTAACGCAAACTTCATTTGAATCCAGCATGAGAGCCAAAGGGCGACGCTGGTTAAAAGATCTGTTGTCGTAAAAGGCTATATGTTTTATATTTATGCGAAAACAATTATTTACAACAATGTTACTACTACTACTACTACTACTACTACTAATACTACTACTACTAATACTACTACTACTAATAATAATAATAACAATAATAATAATAATAATAATAATAATAATTATTATTATTATTATTATTATTTTCTTTTGATTTCTGATGTGTTCTCATTTCTTTTCCGGGACCTAAGTTCAGAAATGATATCATTACATTTTCCACTGAAAACATTTTGGGGGAAAAATTGCTCTTCGTAAGATATGGGCTGCACTATTGTGTACAATTTTTTAAAAATTTATTTAAGGTTTGGGCAACCAGGAATTCCTTTAAAGAATCTCTTGGAACCCTTTCCAATAAATCCAGGAGCTGCAGCTATAACTGAAATTGTTGATGTCCTCGCGTTCCACATTTCTGAGATTTCGAATTTAGAAATGTTTTTGAAAATCCTAAAAGATACATTACAGTCTGCATGGGCTGCCATGTCAATAAGAAGGCACATTTTCATTCATGGTCTCTGATCAGGATCTATTGGCGATTAGCGTTAATTTTTCTACACGTGTGTATTGTTAAGTTACATAAAATTATTTAAGAACCTATCTCTGTAACCGAATTTACGTGGTGTTTATCCAATTTTCTTGAAGTTTACTTTCGAAACTTGCAAATTTTCCAATGTAGATACTGGTATACTCTGTGATGCCAAGTTTTATATTCATTGAGTGCCAATTCCGTACAACGTGATACAAGATTTCTTCCAGAATATTTCTCACATAATCTACATTTTGGGCTAACAAAATTTTTCAGCCTGTGTGCTTGGTAAATTCTAGTTAGCAAGCATTAGTCTTGTGCAGTAAGAAAAAACTATTGTTATTATGAATTAACGACGATACTGGGTTATAAATATATGGAACCTACTATGTCCATCATGACATCCAGTTTGATAAGAGTATACTAGGCGCAAACATCACAGCCAAAGAAGACTGG